>CM023484.1:139669183-139697974 GCA_013339685.2 Hyalomma asiaticum | reverse complement strand
TTATATTAACCGCCGGCTTCATGGCCAATCCCCCGTAGTGGGCAAGAGCCAAACTTCAAGGAAAAAAGAAAGAAAGAAAGAACACAGGATGACTGGGCTCGACGGGAGCAGATCGAGCCCCGGGCCTCGTCTCGGTGTCGTACAGCGACGCGGTTCTTGTTTGGCTGGGCCTCGCCCCGGCTTTGGTGTCCGCCGGCCTGTCCGTTCCTGTGCTTGGGCTCCGCCCCGAGCAGACGTCCCTGCACTTGGGCCACGTCCCGGTGCTGCTGTTGTGACCCTAGCTGGGCAACGACCCGGATCTGCGTACGGGTACTTGGGCCGCGCCCCTGCGGTGCTGCGGCTGTTCTCGGAGCTGGGCCACGTCCCGGCGCTGTGTCCCGTACCCGGTCCACACCTCGACGCATTGCCGTGCCTGAGCCACGTCTCAGCGCATGCTTTTGAGACTCGGGCCGTTACCTCGAGTCTCCTGGACAGCACGAGTATCACTGTAACGGCTGCTACTTGTCCATAAACTGTGAGTGGCGACATTTTGACTGCCGGTGGGCTGGAACCACCTAGTCTTCGTTTGTGTAACCTTCGCGTTTGTCCCATGTCCTTTGTCTGCCCCATAAACGTGTCCCTCTGTTCGTCCGGGTTCTTCCTTCGCGCGTGTGGCTGACCTGCGCCCACATTACAGTCCCCACAGCCGGAATTGCCTGCGTGCTCTCTCATTCTTATTTTAACACGAAAATATCTTACGCAGGGGTCCACCACGACCCCATACGTCACTACCGTAGCGTATAAGATGCTGTAAAATAACCATGTAGGAAGAACAAAGAAAAAGGCAGCTGTGACGTGCAGTGGGAATCGAATGCGAAGCACGCATCAGGAACGTAAAACGGATCTCGAATGTTGTCTCGCTACACCGATTTTGGTACATCCGAAGTTAAGGAAACGGCCGCAAGAGGAACCAAGACTGTGGCATGCAAACCATGCCGCTCATGACACGCATGTCATGATTGTAATGTTATGACCTGTCATTTTCGTTCTTCATGCACTCGTGTTGTCCCGTAGTGATTTTGGCACACAGCGCATGAGCGAAACACGTGGAATGTAAATCATGCCTCTCATGATATGCATCTAACGATTTTTGTGTTCTGAGAACGTGTCACCCATGGACATTCTTGTCTCGCCATACCAATTTTTGTATATATCAAATTAATGAAATGGCCGCAAGACCACCAAGACCGTCGCACATAAATAATGCCATCATTACTGCATGTCCTGATTTCCATGTTATGACTGTCATTTATGTTTGTCATAAAGTCAGGTTATGCCATGCCAACTTCGGATATATACCATTAACGAAACGTCCAGGTGAGCACCAAGACGTTGCCATGTAAATCATGTCGTTCATGACATGTATGTCATGATTTTCACGGTATGACCTGTCATTTATGTTCGTCGTGCAATATTGTTGAGGGATACCAATTTTCGTATACACCCCATTAACGAAACACCCAGGAGAGCACCAAGACGTGGCATGTAAATCATACCGTTCATGACACGATTGTCATAATTTCCATGTTATGACGAGTCTTTTATGTTCGTCATGCAGTCATGTTTTGCCGTATTAATTTTCGTATACATCCCATTATAGGAACAGCCAGGAGAGTACCAAAACCGTGGCATGTAAATCATGCCGATCGTGACATGCATTCCATGATTTCCATGTTATGACGCGCCTTTTATGTTCGTCATGGAGTCATGTTGTGACATACCAGTTTTCGGATGCATCCCATTGACCTAACGGTCGTCAGCGCACCAAGACCGTAGCATGTAAAGCATGCCGCTCATGACATGGATATTATTTTTTTCATGTTGTGACCTGTTATTTATGTTCCTCATGCAGTCATATTGTGGCACATCAATTTTCGTATACATCTCAATAACTAAAACACCCTAGATAAATTCGCTCAATCTCGCCGAAGTTCGCTGTGTGTGTTCTCCGCATTCTCCGTGTGACCTGTTAATTTGTGGTACCATACTTGTCGAAGAATACCATTTTAGGGGCGAAGCTCCTTACGCCGTGGGTCGTTCCATCCTCTGTTGTCCCTCGTAGCCACCTCGTCCAGTTCGTGAAGTGCTCACTAGATGGCGTGATGGCGCTGCGGTGCCTAGAGTTACTCTATATGCTACCGTAGGTAGCAGAGTTGCGCGTAGGTCCGCCATCTTGGCCAGCAAGCAACCAAAGCTATGCGGCGAAGCCACGCCCAGTTTTTGCAGGCGGCATCCCCGACCGAGCATGAGCAGTTTTCCAACGCTCGTAGACCGCTTTGAAGCCTAATTGCAAATAAAACGTAGCGACAGCTTAGTGACGAGAGATTAAAGGCGTTGCTATTTTTAACACGTGGCACATAAATAAATAAATATACAACCGGTCATTTTGCGTTCCGATAGAAATGCTGCCGGGCTAATTTTAGCCACTAGGAAAACGTAACTGAAAAAATTACAGCATATCCACGGAGTGGATGATGATGAGTGGGCGAAGCTCGGGATGTGCATCGTAGATCGCGCCGAGTTCCGGATTAATTTAGTTAACGCGCATGCTACGAATCCTCACGGTTCAACTATGCACAATGCACAAGTGAAATCTCCCACCGGCACTTCATTGCAAGTCAAGATCCAGTGTATATATATATATATATATATGGGTTTTGCCGGTGAACGCTTCTCCAACGCGAGCAGTCGGTATTTCTCAATCAAGAAACTCGCTAGGAGACGCTGCCTGCGCCAACGTTGTCTTTCGCGTTTGCCGGGGCAGTGTTACAGTGCCTAGAAATATACTGACTAGTGTGCGGAGCGCGGGCTAGGAGATGGCCCCGCCACTGATGACTGGCGGCGGTGCCCGCTTGGTGCGCTGCTGTGCGGGTGGGTGCATCTGCGTTCCATCCGCGCGCTATGCAAGCGCTGCAAAGCTTTTAGTAAACCGAGCCGTGCGACGCGAACGCTTACGTTTTCCGTATTTTTTCGGAGAGCTTCCTCACAATTCCACTGACCCACTTACCAGATAGCTCAGTGTAATATTAAGAAATAAAACACTGTTCAGCGCATCATTAAAACGCTAGTATGCCTGAACCAAAACAATCTATTTCTCAATTTGCATCCTCACTAAACAAGCTGCTTCTGTCAAAGCTGTATTTTACAACATTTTATATTCTCTGCCCAATAAGTTTGGCCACTGGTAAGTGTTTGAATTAGATGTAAGGATATCTGGAAGCAATAAAAATGATAAAAACAACAATTCCAGAGAGTAGCACTCACTGCAAACGTAAAGTACTTTATTTACAGACACAACACAACAACAGAACAAACCAGGCCCTAGAGAAAACGCACTTCGCGTTAATGGCAGCGCCGTAACTTAAGGAGTTTTTTCCGGTACCTTTGACCTTCTCTTTTCTCGTTCAGGCCCTCAACAAAAAATCTGAACCTCAAAAATACATGAATCTTTTCCGTATTTTCCGAGAGTTCTTTACAAGGCACTTTGTAATGTAAGAACTCGAACGCTTTCACGTTGCGTGCTTTTTTGCTCTGAATGGGAACGCCGGAGTCCTTCCGACGCACCTCCATGCGGGACGCAATGAGAATCAACCCGCGTCTCGCCATCATCGACTGTAGAGCACAACACGGCGTCGGTCCATGCGGAGGAGCTTCGCACGTTCATGCACCCACTCGACACGCAGCGCCGCTTGCGGCATTTGAGTGCAGTCATCCCTTGCGGGGCCACCCTCTCTCGTACGGAATGCGCGCGCTCAGGACACTAGATATTTTTTTCTAGGCACTATAGCAGTGTCGAGTTTGCCGGGGAGCGCGTGGCTCCCGGCGCTCGCGGCGAGGGCGAGCGCCAGGTGCCACGCGCTCGCCCTAGGCGCGTGCGTGCGCTGCAGCAGGCACGCGCCGGTGGCTACCTACTACTAACTACTACTACTACTACTACTACTACATACATCGGGGACGCACGAAATGGCTGTAAATGGGGAATGAGAGACAGAAGAATTCGGCTTTTAGTTAACGCGCACGCTGCGAATTTTTTATTGTTCGACAACGCACAGGAGAAATCTCCCACCGGCACCACCTTGGAGGTCAAAGCGTAAGACTGGTTACGCACTACTACGACTACGACGAGGGACGAACGGGTGCCGCTTTAAGGAGCTTCGCCCCTAAAATAACTGTTTATCAGCACTTCGAGTTGTTCCGCAACATGCGCGTCTTGAAATCAATGCTCGGAACGCGCTCCAACGCAGGCAAAGTTCCGCAGGATTCGCTTTGAACCTACGCGCCGCTCCAGCGAACTGCAGCTGCGGCGCCGAGAAGCACAAAAGTTGGCCTGAACGTCACCTTCTCTGCAACGCTCGGTTGCTTCGCAGCTGGCGGCGTTTGGAAAACAGACGCGCAACTCTTTATGCTAGCATAAATATAGAGTAACTCTAGCGGTGCCCGCTTCATTCAGATGTATAGGAACGCCTAGTATTGGAGCGCATGGCGCACGAGACCGCTTGGTCTCGAGCTCGCTCTTTAATGCGCTCGCTCTTGAATGATCTCAGAATGACCACGAGATCGCGCTGCGGTGCTGCCACGGCCACCTGGATCGGAACGCGCGGCGGTGTTGCTCCGGCCGTCCCATTCGGACGGAGGAGACGTAATTGCACAAAGGGGCGTGGCCTCTCCTTTCGCCGCACCGCGGCGCTCGCCTACTACCCCTCCATTCCTTTGCTATCTATGCGGGAAGGTTTGCGGCGCGTTGATGATATCGCTGTATAGTAACCGTGGGTTAGCATAGCACGTCCCCCACCCTCACGAAAACGCATATAAAGGAATGGATGGCGGCTATCGCTATATTCTTTATTTGTGTGTGTGTGCGCGCCAGTCCCTGTCGTGATGATGGTGCCCGAAGCGAACACACCCGTGAGCCAGTATTCAAGAATATTGTTTTGGTGTTCTTAAGTGCAGCATATCAGTAAAAAATATGCGAGGGAAATAATTTCTGGGGTTTTACTTCCCAAAACCACGATTTGATTATGAGGGATGCCGTAGTGGAGGGCTCCGGAAATTTCGACCACCTGGGGTTCTTTAACGTGCACCTAAATCTAGGCACACGGGCCTCGACATTTCGCCTCCATCGAAATGCAGCTGCCGCGGCCGGGATGCGATCCCGCGACCCTCGGATCAGCAGCCGAGTACCATAACCACTAGACCACCGTGGCGTGGCTGCGAGGGAAAGAACGACATTTATTTAAAACTTTTTTTTTCTGAGTGCTTCCAGAATATTTTGCAAGCATTTGTTCAGTGCAGAGTACAGCGCACTCGACTTGTAACCGCTGACATTTTAGGGGCGAAGCTCCTTATGGCGTGGGTCGTTCGTCCCTTGTAGTCGTAACCACCTCGTTCTAGGATTGCGCTCGATAGCTCGCGCGCCGGGAGGCTCGCGCTCGCCCTCGGCGCGTTCCTCCCGGCGCGCGAGCTCTCTCACTCTTCCATCTGCTGTCTTGTGTGAGAGAGACAGAAAGAGAGAGAGAGAGAGCGAAAGACTGTCCGTTTCTAACGATGATGATGGGTTTGTGCTAGCGCGTTACGGCGCGTGTAAGAAGCTGGTGTAAGACGCTGTGGCCTCTCCGCCTTATACTCTTTCAGCAGTCATGTGATGGCGTCGGCAAACGCGGTGCGCGTTCCGGCCTGTGTAAGGGGCTGCGTAAGACGCTGTGGCCTCTCCCCCATTACTAGCGTCCCCTTAAACGCGAGATCCCAGCGTTCGAATAGAGTGTTTCTCACGTCTTTACATGATGATCGACTGGGCGAATTACACGGAAGATTAACGGTTTACTGGTGATTCACTCCGGAGCTTCGCCCACTCATTATCATTCACCCCGTGGATATGCTGTGAATTTTTTTCTTCAAGCTTTCATTTTCCTTTTGTAGTCTTCGCATGACATCATTTTTTCTGAAGAGCTGCACTCGCAAGCGGTTTATTTCCCGCACGTCGGAAAGTCGACGTGGGACAATTTCGTCTGTAGTTTGAGTTGCGCGTTCTGTTGAATTCACTGGGCGCCTATTCTCAATATTTTGGGGGATAGCCTGTATGTCACTAGAAGTTTCAGACTCCAGCAAGGTTTCAGAACTCGTGGGATGGCAGATCACAGACGTTGAAACCAGCTGGTGGCTTCCTTCACGGCCACTTGTTGGTGCGCAATCTTCGACACTGTCACTGTTCACTGTGCGAAGGACGATCCTTCGTTGTAGGAACTGAACACGGCGGTTGTTCCCGTTCCAACTTTCGTCGCTTCTGTGGTATTTGCGGCTGCATATAGATGGGGTAACCAGGAAAGACACTGGGAACAACAGTCCGCTTCAGACGGCGTCTCTTGGGTGAATCAGAAGAGTAGTCATCGCCGAAAAAATGTAATGAGCAGACGACGCTACTTGCGGACTTGTCGTTTGGAACGAAATCTTTCCTGGATATGGCTTTAAGCCATTTTTGCTGGATAGCCTCATCTGTAGGAAACTCGTGGAAGCTTACACCAAGCTTTTTTTTTTTTTTGGTGCTCGACTTGCAGTACGGCACGCAGCAATACGGCATGTTTCTGAAAAACACGGTAAATTACCCACGGAATCTCAACGCATTTCAACGCGCCGCACCAAACGAAGTCGCCTAAGCACGCTGCTTGGCTCTGCCTCTATCGTAATATGCTACAGAGAACTACACTCACTGTGTAAAGATCGATTAAGAACGCATAACAGCGTACCTTTATTCCAGTCACCACGTGCACGATGTCCAATGCGCATTTCTCCAAGCACGTGTGCGGCTGTCTACGGCGCGGCCAGCGCGGCATCGTCCGCAAGGGGGTGGGAGAAGACCGCCGCGTCGCGGGACGCGGCGGAACTACCTCAATTACATTTTTTCAAAGGCGCGCGCGCCGAATGAGACGGCCGGAGCAACACCGCCGCGCGTTCCGATCCAGGTGGCCGTGGTGCTGCTTAGCTAGTACGTGAATTGATCAATATATGGCGCTGCGGCGCTCGCTGTTTCCTTGTCGCGTCGTAGCCACGCTCGCGCTCGCCCTCGGCGCGTACCTCCCGGTGCGCGAGCTCTCTGACTCTTCCGTCTGCTGTCTTGTGAGAGAGAGACAGAGAGAGAGCGAAAGGCGCGCGTTGACTATGGAAACGCTCTTTCATCGATGAACGCTCTACCAGCTCGCAAACAAGGAGAACGCACCCTCACCCGCGAGAGACAACGCTGACGCAGGCTGCGTCTTCTAGCGAGTTTCTTGACTGAAAAATACCGACTGGTCGCGCTGGAGAACCGCTCACCGGCCACTAATATATACATATAGGCACTGGATCTTGACTGGTAATGAAGTGCCGGTGGGAAATTTCACTTGTGCATAGAGGAACCATAAGGATTCGTAGCGCGTGCGTTAACTAAATTAATCGGGAACTCGGCACGATCTACGATTAACTTCCTGAGCTTCGCCCACTAATCATCATACACTCCGTGGATATGCGTCGAGTTTTTTATTTCTAATTGGTTTAAGCCCGATATACCTTCTGGTGGCGCTGGCTTCCCCCATATTTCACTTAGTTTTTTTAGTCCACGGAGGGTACACTTAGCCATCCAGACGAGGAAAAGTGAATCACTGCAGCTTTAATTCGCCTTTCCTGGATGGCGGCACAATTCCAGGCGTGTTCCAAAATCCGCCTCGATGCACACGTGCGGAGCCGCGCGGGCATCAGAAAAGTGTGTTCAGAAAGAACATAGTCGCGTTCATACAGCTTCGAGCTTATGTGCAGCGACAGCGCAGTGGTAGAGCACCGGTCACCTTTCGTCGTGGGTAGCGTTTCCCCGCCGATCACTCATCGAGCGTAATGGCATAATGGCAACATGAACACTGCTGCGTTAGGTGCCCAAGCGAGGTATCAGTTTTGAAGGGTCAATGTGGCGCAAGCTAATATGATCGGTACCTTTGTCGCGCGGCGTTTACGACCGGCTATGCCCAGTCACTACGTAAGCTACTTCGGTTACCAGGAAGTGTTGGTCCTTGAAGTTGTGGAGGCGATGCGTAAACCTGCGTCTATCCACGTCAAACAGTGCCGCACGAGTGAAACCCCGATAGCAATGGACGAGATCACCTCGATGTAACAATTAACATTCAGCTGCTTATGCGAGGACACCTTGCACTTTAATGTTATACAGTTTCTGTTGACAGAAGGATCACCCACATATTTAGACGCGAAGCAGCTTATGGCGGGAGCTTTGTCCATCCCACCCTGGTCCCTCCCTCCGCAGTGTGGTGTCCACACCCGCATTGCGCATGCACATCCTCCTCCCGCTCCTCTCCTTGTCTCATCTCCTCTCCTCTCGGCATTCCTCCTATCCTCTGCGAAAGGCGCGCGTTAACTATTGAAACGCTCTTTCTTCGATGAACACTTTACCAGCACGCAAGGAACGAGAACGCACCCTCGCCCGCGAGAGACAATGGTGACGCAGGCAGCGTCTGCTAGCGTGAAACCAATGCAAAAGCGACACCTAGCCAAACCGATGCAAATGCGATGTGCACCCCCCGTGCTGCTTCGCATCGCCTCACGGTCCCCTTTAGCGGGAGAGAGAGAGAGAGAAGACTTTATTATACAGATTGGGCCGGCAGTTGGATCGTGGTGGCCTCAGGTGGCAGCTCAGAGTCCCTGGACTCGGGCGGCATCTTCGGCTTGCCGGACGGCCCAGAGCTGGTCGTTCAACTCCGAGCTATTGAGGGCCTCCTCCGAGCGGCGGCGGCGCCGACGGAGAAGGTCTCCCGCGGCTCGCGCAGCTGGGGCGGCGGCGACGAATTAATTTTTTGGTTCTTCTCCGTTTCGCAATTGTCACCGCCACCCTCTTCTTCCTATTTCTCGTATATTAATGTAAGAAATCGAGCTCCCATGAGAGTAGGTTTTAGTTAGATCCTATTAAATAATTTTTATTACTCATTTTAGTTCGGAAATTAAATTTTTTGCTCTAACCTTACCGCGCCATGGCGGGCTGCTTGCGTGTTCCGGGTGCTACGGGGTGATTTTTTCCGCCAGAGACGCTGGGCGCTTGTGCCGCATGCCAACATCACACTTTCTGGGATCCGAACTCCTTAACGCAATCGCATTACTTTCAGGAATAATGTTGTAAGCTCAAGAGACTAAATTTTCCCATGTAAGGACAAGCTGATTTGCAAGTATGACTCTGGTGGTTCATTCTTCTCTCACCCTCGTGGGCCAGACTAGCGAAACGTCGGATGGAGTGAAATGTCCATACCTCTTGCGGCATGAGAGAGTAAAATGCAATTTCACTCCTGCCACAGCCATGTGATACTGGCATTCGCCGCCGCAAACATGGCGGCTGGGGTGGGAGCGGACGATTGAAGAAGACAACAGCCGCTTTTTGAAGTGTTTTTCGATAGAACTATAGCAGCGGCCTTCCTACGACTTCCACGTACAAGCTTTCGCGTACAAACGCGTGCAGTGTAGGTTTGATGAACGGTGCCTTCCTCGACTACGAGCCTCAAACGACGGCAGTCATAGCGAGCAGCGTCTCCTGTGTTTTTCCCCGATCGAACGGCCGTACCCGTGGTAGTGAAACCCGCCAGCCTACACGCCTCGGATTCTTCGCTTATGTGTGCGAAACGAAGAGGAATACACTTTCAGCGACACAATAAGCTGTTGTGATCGTCGACGGCTGCTCTCCGAAGACTCACTGAATATAACTCATATATGTAAAGAAAAAGGCTTCGCTACGACTTCGGCATCGAGCCGTATGACGGCCACGAGCGCGTCGACGGTGAAAATACCGTGACTGCGATCCGTCCCGTTCGCAAGTCTGGTAAGTACAGCATAATACCCCAAATACACTTCTGATGCCAGAGACTATATATCATCTGTGTGCAGAATAACGAACAACGAGGAGTGCATATTTCGTGATCGCCAGCGGTTGTTCGCCGTACAGACGTGCTCGACGGACTCGTAAGGGAACTCCGTCGGAATGAAGCGGGTGGTAGCGGAGCACCCGGGTGCCGCTTTTCTTCGCTGGCGTTGATGAAATTCAGCCGCTATTATGTTCGTACTCGCTTCCTCAGGTGCATTTTACATCGCGAACCAACACTGCGAACTCACGTTTGCCCGTAAAACGGAATGCCAGCTCATGATAGGAATGCGTTAATCTAAAAGACATTGTATATGTTCCACGCGTTTAGATTAACAGATATGTGTGGCGAGTGGCTACCTATGAGCCAACACTAAATATACACCTGTTCTGTGCATACTTTTTGTTTAATTACGCAGAACAGAACCTTACCACTGGCGCTACATAGCAGGTCAAGTATAACGGTTATATATACGGGACTTCAGTGTAAGACAATGTATCGCGAGTGTCTTGTGGGCGTGATCAAACCTGCACGCGATTACTTTTGCGAATCTGTGTCGCGTTTTCTAGAAGTGCAGAAAGAAGAGAAAGATGTACCGGAGTGGGTGTCCAGAATAGAACCGTTGTTACACATGCCGAAGTTTTAATATGTAGTCAGCCGACTGCAGCTGACGGTTATTCGCTGTGCATTGCTGTTGTGATTGCTTCTGTTTCCTTTCGTTCTGTTTTGTTGTTTTTAAGGGCGAAGCTCCTTAAGGCGTGGGTCGTGCGTCCCCGATGTATGTAGTAGTAGTAGTAGGTAGCCACCGGCGCGTGCCAGCCGGAAGGCACGCACGCGCCGAGGGCGAGCGCGTGGCTCCCGGCGCTCGCGGCGAGGGCGAGCGCCGGGAGCCACGCGCTCCCCGGCAAACTCGACACTGCCCCGGCAAACGCGAGAGACAACGTTGGCGCAGGCAGCGTCTCCTAGCGAGTTTCTTGATTGAGAAATACCGACTGCTCGCGTTGGAGAAGCGT
The DNA here is from genome assembly GCA_013339685.2 of Hyalomma asiaticum. Taxonomy (NCBI): domain Eukaryota; kingdom Metazoa; phylum Arthropoda; class Arachnida; order Ixodida; family Ixodidae; genus Hyalomma; species Hyalomma asiaticum. The sequence continues at coordinate 139,687,044 of CM023484.1, read as the reverse complement.
GCACCGGCAACCCATATATATATATATATATATATATATATATATACATATATAGGGATCTTGACTTGCAATGAAGTGCCGGTGGGAGATTTCACTTGTGCATTGTGCATAGTTGAACCGTGAGGATTCGTAGCATGCGCGTTAACTAAATTAATCCGGAACTCGGCACGATCTACGATGAACATCCCGAGCTTCGCCCACTCATCATCATTCACTCCGTGGATATGCTGTAATTTTTTCTTTACTATGTGAACGCACTTTTAAAGAAGGCAATAAAGAAAAAAAATTACAGCATATCCACGGAGTGAATGATGATGAGTGGGCGAAGCTCGGGATGTTTAACGTAGATCGTGCCGAGTTCCGGATTAATTTAGTTAACGCGCATGCTACGAATCCTCACGGTTCAACTATGCACAATGCACAAGTGAAATCTCCCACCGGCACTTCATTGCAAGTCAAGATGCAGTGCCTCTATATATATATATATATATATATATATATATATATATATATACATATATATGGGTTGCCGGTGAGCGCTTCTCCAACGCGAGCAGTCGGTATTTCTCAATCAAGAAACTCGCTAGGAGACGCTGCCTGCGCCAACCTTGTCTCTCGCGTTTGCCGGGGCAGTGTCGAGTTTGCCGGGGAGCGCGTGGCTCCCGGCGCTCGCGGCGAGGGCGCGAGCCATCTCGTTTAGCTTTTAGAAAACATCTGGCGTCTTTCGTTGGTTTATTTCATCAATCAACGGCGTTTTGAACAAAATTTTTATTGTTTAATGACGCACAGGAGAAATCTCACCAGGCACTACCTTGGAGGTAAACAATGGCTGCTAATGGGAATGAGAGACAGAAGAACTCGGCTTTTAGCTAACACTTATGGCATCTTCGACAATGCGCACCGGGGCGCACCGGGGCGCACCAGAGCTCCTGCGCATCTTCGATAAATCGCACCGGTGCGCATCGGTGCGCACCCGTCGTCTTCGGTAAACAAGGCGCACCCTGTCGGGGCACTTTTTTTGTTGCTCCGAGGCGCTCCGAGAAAATTGGCGGAGCGCCGCTGTCAGGGGGAGGACATTTCCATAGAACCAATGGGGACGATTTTTGGAAGCGATCGTAGCGCCGTCTGGCCGTTGACAGCACTCGCACTAAAAAATAAATATGTTGTTTTGCTAGCACTTTGAACAGTTTTGGCTAGTTTACGCTCGCAATTCAAGTTTTAGAACTGTAAATTTTGTTTATATAATTTATAACTGCTTAGAAAGGTAAATACGTTTTAAAATTGCAAGGGCGCTTTCGAAGCGTCAAAATGGCGGCTGGCGACCGGCAAAAACAGACGATATGCCGTTGTCGTCTGCTACTGGATTGCGGGTGCTCCCTCGGTCGCTACAGGCAGGTACCCCCAGAATTTCTCTCGTTTGCACATTGTAATTGCATCCCATTTACATATTAGACTTATAAGTATCTTGCATACTTACTTGAAAGGTTACCGCTGCAGTAAGGACAGCCACAACATTGATCATACAAACTAGCGGCAAGTAAACCGCTTTATTGTAATGACACCGATGTTTACATGAAATGAGGGACAAGTGAGTAGTGTTTTACGAGATGCACCGGCGAGTATCGTTCATAATCGTCGGTACGCATAAATGTACGTACTATGTGCAGCCCCACCGCAGATATCCGGAGCACAGCTGTCCACCGCTGAAGGTAAAAAATACGTATAACTGCACGAACCCGCGTCAACAGAGTATACCACTAAAGTCCCTCCACTTTTACGATGGTGTCGTATCACTCTGTTCACAGTACCAGTATCTTGCAGCTTGACTTGAACATAACCGCGGAACTTTCACAGGCGTCGAATGGTGCGTGCGCCACTGTCAGTCTTCTGGTACTCACTGCCCGCTTTCGCTCGTCGTCGCACATTCAAGAAGTTTCATTATTTAAAACATTGCAGCGTTCGTGCTCAATACGCTTCCTGTGACTTGAAATTAAAAGGCAACTCTTTTTTTGTGTGAATCGATTTGAAGTTCTACAAACAAAGTAGGCAATTTAAAGGCTTAATGGCGTTTCGCCCGCTGCCGCCGGCGGTGCGCTGTCGTTGCTTCGATGGTGGCGCCACCTGAGAGCGCGGACGCGCAACTCACAACATGTCCCCCCCCTGCCGCTGTGCAATCCCAGCATTCATTGCGTGCCGCGCGCGTAGCAGACGGTCAGCAGACGACGCGGAACAGCCGGTATGGCGACAGCTAGAAAAGTAGCGCAACTCGAATTTTTGGAAGCCTTGTCGGAAAGTTCATCCGATGAGGACAGCGAAGATGAACTTTTGTTGAGCTTGGTGACAGGGCGCATCGATGAAATACCGAAAGTGCGAAATTTCGTGGGGAAACCGTCAAGCTCTACTCCGACGTCGACGTGAGTAATTTAATACTTATATATAATTTAAAAGTGTGCGGAATTGATCAAGCTTGCGGCTACTATTCATAGCGGAAGACAGCGCGAAACAACGAAGACATCCTGCGTCATAATAAAACACAACACAAGTGTTTAACTTCTGCTCGCGTACGTTGCCGTCTACGCGTTACCTTTCTGCTTCACGCATTGTGAGCAATTTCTTCAGCTCTTGAATAATTACTTACCCGACAGAATCTCATCCAGTTGAGGCTTCGTCATTGCAACCGAATATTTTTTTTCCAACAACAATCACATCTACCGACGCGCTCATTGTGGAGCAGACGATGCAAGGAGCCGGCCGGAGCACAGTGGGCGCACGGTTCGAAGCGCGCGCCTTACGCTAGGCGGCGCTAGCAGTGCGCACCGAAGTGGTGCCTTTTGTCTTCGGTATTATTTGCATTTGCTCCTGCACAGAACCGGGGCGTTCTGCCCCCTTTTGGTTTTGGCGAAGTTAGCGACTGCTCCGGGGCATAATTACCGAAGATGCTATTACACTTCTACTTCTACTAACGTTTCCTACTGGAACATGCCAATGGCTGCTAGTGGGGAATGTTGTTGTTGTTGTTTTGTGGGGTTTAACGTCCCAAAACCAGTTCTGATTATGAGAGACGCCGTAGTGGAGGTCTCCGGAAATTTCGACCACCTGGGGTTCTTTAACGTGCACTGAAATCGCACAGTACACGGGCCTCAACATTTCGCCTCCATCGAAATGCAGCCGCCGCGGCCGGGATTCGATCCCGCGACCCTCGGATCAGCAGCCGAGTACCATAGCCACTAGACCACCGTGGCGGGGCGCTAATGGGGAATGAGAGACAGAAGAATTCGGCTTTTAGTTAACGCGCACGCTGCGAATTTTTTATTGTTCAACAACGCACAGGAGAAATCTCCCACCGGCACCACCTTGGAGGTCAAAGCGTAAGACTGGTTACGCACTACGACTATGACGAGGGACGAACGGGTGCCGCCTTAAGGAGCTTCGCCCCTAAAAAAAGCGAGAGTGTTGTGGGCTTTGTGCTTTGATGTGGTTGTGTTATTGGCGTGTATGTGCGTTCGTGTCATGTTAGCCTGTACGTTCTATGTTCAGTGTGATGTAATTAAATGCCTGCTAATTGTAGCATGGTCGAAAAACGCATTGGTTGTTTTTTTTCTTTTTTTTTTGTCTCTGCTACTCCCTCTGGGAATACAAGCACCCCGCTTGGTGGGGTAGTAGAGCTCTCTTCAAAAGAGTGTTCGAATCCACTTCGGAGGCGTCCTACTACTCTGTCTTGGCGAGAGTACCGGTACCCTGCAATGGGGTTGATCTACTCTGAAAAAAGGAGTTAAATTTGGGACATGAAAGTACTCCCCCAAAGTGAGTGCCCAGCACTCCCTTTGTTTTTAGAGTGTAGCACGCGTTCGGCATTGTCGTACCATCACAGCACTGTAGTAAACTAAATGAATCACAGTTTCGCCTGAAGGGCGAAACAATGTATACGATAGTAATGCATGATATAATATACGAAATAAGTCTAGCACCTCTAGGGGCAATCTGAATCGTAGTGAACGTGGGCTTATTAAGAAAGCATGGAGGGGCTTAAAAGGGCCCTGCGAGACTTTTTCAACAGCCATCCGCAATACTGCAGTGTGTGTAGGATCGAATGCTGAGATGAACGCGAATAGAATTATGCAAACGGTGAGATAGAACTGGAGTGATTAGTCCTCGAAGTTCAAAACACGAGCAGACAACATAAAAACATTTCCTTTCGTACTTCGCTCTCCCGCTGCCGTCAATGGTCACGTCCAATAGCAACGCGCGTCTTATAGAGCGACACCGGAAGACACCGGGAGCAGAGCGCGCGCGCGCAGATAGCGTCCGGCCGTCAACATACTCGTTCCTATCAAATATGATAGTGGACATACCATATGGACGCGCAAACCATTGCACAGCGCGCCTAGTGTCGTTTTGCAAGTAATGTCAGATACTTGCTTTCTATCTTGAGAAGCATAAAAACTATTTTAGTACATTTTGGCACTGAATAGCGTGACCGAGGAGACACCACACGTGTGTAACAAGCACCTTGGAGCGTTAAGCCAATCAGAACGCTCATTCTGGCCCCGCCAACATCGTCACTCCACGTCACTTCCTGTAACAAAAGTGTCCATTGTGTGTCGCCTCAGTTCAAACAGGAGGCGATTTTGGGCGGTTGTTCGCTGAAATAAAATTATAGCCACTTTGCTTTCGGCGTTTCTACTCTCTCTGCGATATCATACCCGCGTGCAACAGTTCTAGAATCAGTGATATAAACGGCCTGCTCAATTTGTATCTCAGGGTCTCTTTAAACTACCACTTCAGACTCGAGCGGCAGAGACAATGGCCCTCGACAGTCATGTAGTTGTTTTAATGTCTTCTGGCACATGTTTCACGCCGCGCGACCGCACTAAGCGCAGCGTGCACTTTGCACCGTCGGGAAACACGGTCCAGCACAGAAGCATCGCGCTCGTTCCTGCGCTCGTAGACGCATTCGCGTGAGCACTATGTGGCGAGGGCATTGTACATATGCAAGACGCCTGGAACGGAGCTCATGACCAAGGCGCTGCTGCGCAGTACGCAGCACGTCTGATGGCTGCCAAGACAGCGCGCGCGCCAGCGATGGCGATCGCGCATAGTCCACAGTGTCTGCTCGATCAGGAACCCCCCCCCCCCCCCCCCCCTTTTCACTCGCGCTCTTTCAAGCTCGTTAAAGACGGGCGGGATGTTTCCCCCCGCTTCGACGCAGGCCGCCCGAGCGGCGTGGTGCTATCGCACGTGCTCTGCTAGTGACGGAGATGGGCCGAGGCTCGTTTATCCCTGCTTCAGCCGCGTTCGGCGGCCCCGCTCGCGTTCCTTTACCCGCGGGTAGAATCAGGAGGGGATTATCAGTTTGGACTTTGTATCCGACATGACGGCGACGGCAAAAACCCATCAAGTCTGTCTATATAATTGCATCGCAGTAAAACACGGCGCCATATGCACGTAACACATCGTATCTATCAGCTCGTTGCGCACCGCGCAAGAGTTTCGGTGCGCGAGCGGTGTTCTCTGCGGCGCAGTGGCGCCGCGCCGCTGCACTTTTGGACGGCCCATGGAGCTCTTTTATATAATGATGGAGGAGTTTCGTGACCAGAAAAGTACTCAAGGACTCTGGTATAATTAACGTGAATGGTTAGTTGTGATAGTGATAACAAATGATTGCTGTTTTTGTCACGAATAAGAGCAACACGATCAGGTGACGCGCATGCCCTCATTTTTCTAACACATATTTGCGGATCTCCACCATTCATGAGTGAATGTGTACTTTTAGAGCATGTCAAATTACATTAATGCGATGTCCAGTGAACACGGACTGAATGTCCACTGTTACGCGCATTTTCATGTTCATTCATGCACATGAAAAGGCATGGTGCCATAAGAATGCATTCTGCTGGTGACCATTCAAATTTGACGTGCCACACGAAATGCTCATTCGCGTGATGTCCAACGAACTTCGATGTAAAGGCGCAAAAGTCTTCGTCGTAAAACCTTAGCATGCCATAGGATACCGCTTAATTCCTGAACAGGAAGCATCTGCCAAATGAGGATCGCTTGCGTATCATTCGTACGTATTACAAGAAGAGATTTGCGTAAGTGGCACGAAGACGTATTTAACGAAACGCTCTGGAGCATTTAGTATCGCAGTATTACTCACTCGTCATTGCTTAGTGATATCCGTGTCAGAGTGTTCCTAAACCACTGTCTGCATATTTGCTTTCTTTCTGCCCCAGTACATGTCACAGGGAGTTCCCTGTAAAATTATGTACTTAGATGGATTTATATTATTTACGAACATTGATGTATTTATGGGTTTTTATTTCCTAAAACCATAATATGACCCGGAAAGGTATAAAGCCTGTAGCACGAAGTCTGCCCTGGAAGGCGAAATAAACTTGAAACCCCAAAAAACAAACAAACAAAAATAACGTAGGACTAAGGGAAAAGCAGAGGCCGCAGCGCTCACTCACAAGTTTACTGCACGTAGGAAAGCCCATATATGCACAAAGCACATTTGCGCATGTCAGAGGAATTACAAGCAAAAACATGAGGCACCTGTTTAAAATCCATTACTAAAGTTGAACTCCATGTCATGAAGTGATATAGATGGCTGGCTTAACCAAATTACGGCGTTCTTCGTGATATGAAATGCCTCCAAGTCGTCTGATGCGCGTAAGGAAACACGACTGTTTTTGCGAACAGGGGCATTGCCAAAACTCACCATGAAAGAAGTTAGACGAAGCCCCGGCACTCGATGAATTTTGATGCTCTCTGTGTCGAGTGTTAATACAACGACAGATCTGGACGATGTACACGTGACCGCAAGACAGAGGCATTTGGTACACAACTTTTGAAGAAGGCTCTAGAAGAAGAGGCTTCCCATGTTTTTTACCACATTTTCCTGAGCCCGGTACGGACCTGATTTACCTTCTGTACATTTACCCCAGTAAAGCTTAAGCACAATTCAAGGAAGGCAAATTTTCTGAACACTGTATCTCACAAATAAACTCAGTCCCATTCCGCCATGTTTAAATATACGTAAGATATCTTCACTTCCTTGCGCTGCACGCGATTATATATAATAATTAAGCAATCGACCGCATATCTGAATGCGGTCACATTTCTTTGTACTTAGGTATTGACAGCCGTACCTCTTTTACTGGCAAAAATAGAGCTTAAAACAGGGGTTAGATAGGAGCCAATATACACGCCAGTTTTTCTGCAAGTACAAACGTCCAAGCCAATTCACAAAAGTCGACTAGTGTTAAAGGTCAAAATTTCAAGACTCAATTGATGCACCACCCTTGCTTCTAAAAGCTAGCTAATCGTTACGATCTACAATACACTTGTCTACAGTGCTTAACAGTTTCTCGTGTGGCACGAAATAATACATCCCTACAACATCAATCGTCAAGGCAATGACGCCGGCGCGGTCACTACTGGCTATAACTACTACAACAATACCAGAGTTTCTTGCACAGAAAGAATCGTTTAGAGTTAAACACAAAGATGCTACTGGAGAAAGACACTTCTAACTGCTTTATTTCGGATACAGTTGCTGTTAATGGCGTTCCTGGTTTGTATGTCTTAATGGTAAAAATTACCTCTAGTTCTACACCTTTTGCTTTTTCGACGTCGCTACGAAGCTTCAATAAGTTAAGTCGTTTTAACAGGCGTTTGGCTTTCGTTTTTGTTTCCAAAAGATGTGTACAAATTCCCTGTGTCCTGCGATCACGTGTACATTATCCAGAACAGTCGATGTATTACGAGACATAAAATTAGTCGCCATTGGCAACATAGTCACACTTGCTGTGGAGTTGCACACTGCGCCTGCAGTTCATAAGTACAATTGGTTTCAAAGCAAACAGTTGAGGTGCCTCATGATATTGAAAATTCATCCGCAGAAGATAACACTCAACATTGCAAAAGTGCTTGAAACAGCCGCGCGTAACTTACCTATTGAATGCAGCATCACTAGGAAGAAGACAATGTGCTCGAAGAAAATCATGTCTAGCAGCGCATACATTCCCGTCTAAGAGACAGTCGAACACCCGCACGCTCGCTCTGCTTGCTATATTTAATGTCTCTAAATGACAAATATTTGTAAATGGGAAACAGACATTTACATCCACAATCCCCTAAAAGGAAGCTATGAATTTCTTTAGTCTAGGTTACGTTAAATGTTGGCCTTTATAAATGTCCAGTGAAATGTCTCTTTGAGATAGTACTGAAGACGTGAACTTCAGGCGCCTATATTTTTTTATTGAAATGTCCAAAGGTTCAAAGATTTTTAAATCGTTATGTTCAATGACCCTCTGCTTTAAATGGCAACTCCGTCGATTTTTCTGTGACTATCAATTCCAATAAAGTTTTCAAAATATATTCTCCTCGTTACTGTAATAACATATGCCAAGTCATGCGTTTTCTGATCATTTACTTTTCCTGTAAATGAATTATAAAAACATTTAGTGGATTCTCACGCGGGCCACCATGTGTTTTTGACGTCATGACCTTCGCGCTGCATACTCGAGCCAGCGGGTCTTCAAAAGCAAAACGGCGATATTCCAGCTCTCAAATCGCTGCTGTCAAAATCATAAAAGGTGTCATACCTCAATATATCGTCGGATGACCTGCCACTGGCATTTTTTGCCGCCAGTTCCATATTTATGGTGACGGGGAGGTTGTGACGTCACCACACACGCTCCACGAAGCATGTAGCTGTTTCGGTTTCGGTTTGAGGACGACATGTAGTTGCATATGTAAAATTATGGGTGCGTTTCCGAGCGCATTGAATTACGCGGCGGTTACAGGACTATCGGTGCAGTTAAAAAACATTGATATCAGAAATTAGTGAAAAAGCCGCTCGAGTTGTCCTTTAAGCAGAGTAATAGACGCGCCTGAAAAAGAGCGTTTATGCCCTTGAAGATCTGTGTTTCCCAAAGGAAAGGTTGTAATTAATATGCTTCCAACGTTCGGAACATGAATGTTCTGTGTGTTTCAGATCGTGCGCTGAGATGTGAAGCTGTTTGCTAACTAAGCTCTATCGGAGCGCATAACATCAATGTAGTCTTTTTTAATAAATCATTGGTAGTTATGGCGTGATGAAAACGTGACCGTGAGGATTTATTACCGAAATAATAGTTTTATACCAGTCTCGAACTGTTCTCTTAGAAAATAAATGGGCTAATCGGAATGGCATCGCCGTTCCTTAATTAGCACTTTTGGATAAATATTGCTGCTGTGGCCTGCCCCGCACAAGTGCGAGCGAGGAAATTTTCTCGTTTACATTCGCTTTAGAGGAGTGCCGCTGTACTGCGGAAGTTACAACTCCTGCACTGGGCACTCTGACGACGTTGGTGGCTTAATTATAAGGAGAAATTAAGAGCACAATAAATGCACGTATTTTTGTTCATTGCCATTGTTGTCCTCGTAACACCATGTGGTGTAGTCAACATAACAATAATAATGACTGGGGACCATGTACGGAAGCCAGAGTGCCGTTTCGAGAGACGCCGTAATCGAGGGATCCGTAATTCTATACCACATCGGGTTCTTTAGCGTGCACTGATGTTGCATAAGGAACTGGCCTCCAGCATTATCGCTTCTATCAAAAATGCGCCCACAACTGCAGGGATCGAAACTACGTTCTGCGGGTGAGTAGCCGAGCGCCTTATGTTTTGTTAGTGCTGAAAATGCATCACAAGAATACATTCAAACAGCCTAGATAACCACTTTGGCGCCGAATCAGTACTCCACAGAGAGCGGTCGATATTTCCGAAAAGCCATAGCGACCTCCACTGTTACGTTGCTGCTGTTAATAGAATGTTACAGATTTGGAACAACAAAACACCAAAGTCTGCCGTCACGAATCGAATTTTAAGTTTATGCTTCGAGCGACTGAATTATGAAGCTTCTTTTTGATGAAACATATTTGTTTTGGTTCATAAGGCGTTCGACATCACCCCGTAAATTCTCTAGTAATGTTCTCCAGGGTTCTGAATGCCTTGCGCCCCATAGCTGTATATTGCGCTTTCTGCGTGGTTCCATGTTTCCTTTAATCGTTGTTCATCCTGGGATCAAGTACTGTGCTAAGCAGTATTTCCAAAGCAGGATACTTAAATGGATCATTGCAGTGGCAACACAACCACATCTGTAACATTATGGAATGCCGCAAGCTTCGCTTACTTAATTTTGGCGCAATTCTGTAGCCACATGACATGAAGCGTCGCAAAACTAGGTCACATTTTCACGCATAACATGTGAGTTTTTGTTTAGAAAACGTCACGAAAGGCTTGCAAGATAGAGAGATGCTAAACGTTCAAAAAGCGTGCCAAACACCAATACCCTCAGCAGGTTAGGCGCGCGAACTGCACTGTTATTTAAAAACTGCCGGTGTTATCATCTTTGACCCCGCCACCTTTAGTGGCTACGGTACTCGGCTGCTCAGCCGAGGGTCCCGGGATCAAATCACGGCCGCGGCGGCTGCATTTCGACGGAAGCGAAATATTGAGGCCCGTGTGCTGTGCGATGTAAGTGCACGTTAAAGAAAGCGTCGTTTACCTGGGATACATCAGAACTGCCACAGTAAGACATGAACGCTTGCCGAACATTCGCAAATAATGAGGACATCCATAACATGACTTGCTTGTCAAACACGTGTCGATTAACCATGATACAGCCACGTGTGGCCCATAGCCGATAGTTCTAAGCCCGGGACGTACGGGTATGCGGCACAGGTTAGAAGTTAGAAATTTATTCCGCGACAGGACATGTTACGAGGAGGGCAGGTAAAAGCTGTGAGAACAGCTTGAGGATCCCTGACCCCCATGTACACAGGGTAGCACAGAGGACGTGCGGCTAAGTACAACCAAATAAAAAAGAGTATATTTCACAATGTGCATTAAAAAGCAAAAAAAAAACACAAAAGGAAAGATTACAATACAGGCATAAAAAAACAAAATGAACGATTACAATGTAGGCATAAAAAAAGGTAGTCAAGAGATCACATCATTATACAAACACTGATCGCAGCTGTTTTGGTGATATGCTGGATATGTCAATGTGATGTTCCCTAGTTATGTTCCCTAGGTGACTGGATATTGCAGCCTATATGAGAGAAGTACGAATATAAAGAGAAACGGGAAGTACGAGAGAAATACTTTATGTGGGTTAAACAAAAGGAATATTTCTTGTAGTTCACTTTTAAAATGTAGGTGTAAAGAGCACAGATCCAGACAAGCGTATTGTAATGACCGAAAGTGGGAATCGAATCCTGGCAAGCGAGTCGCTAAGCAAGCACCTTACCAATCGTCCGTGGCCGTTCTCACGCCGTACATGTGGTAAATAAACTTACTGTGACAGCAGTTGTAGTGGTGGTGCGCGCGTAACGTCATTTGCTGTTGTGGTGTGTGTTAACAGCTCTTATAACAGCGTAGAAAACAATGCATATGTACTGCTGTCACTCAGGATACTTTTGTCTAGCGTTGGGCGAGCCAGCAGGAATAATCCGAAAACGACGCTTACGACATGTACGTCAGCCGAGCGCGCAGTGTAGCGTGCATTGCTTTTACACAAAACAAGCCAAAATATGCATTATTAAAGCGAAAAATATTCGCCACTTCCCTTCACGCTGAGACCGCCGCAGCGCAGCTCAAGTCAATAGCCAGCCCCACCGTTTTCGAGCAACAGTAGCAATGTAAGCTAGATTTCGTTGCATTCTCTCTCACTCTTCTACTTCAGTGTTCTTTTACTCTAGCTTCTCCTCCCCCTTTTCCTCTTCCAGTGTCTGGTTTTTCTCCGTCTTCGTTGTCGTTGTCTGCTTCCTCTTTTTCTTCGCTGTAGTGGCTTTGCTCTTTTTCTTTGTGATCTTCGTCTTCTCATCAGTTCTCCGTTTGTCCTCTCTACTTCGTGTACACTCCTTCGCTAACTTCTTCCTCTTCTTCATAGTCGTCACGTTCTTCACCTTCTTCCTAGTTTTCTTCAGTGTACTCTTCATCCTTGTTCTCTCATTCTTCATCGTTGTCGTATGCCTACCCTTCTTTTTTCTCCTCTGTCTACTTTTACTGCGTCTTCATGTACGCTACCACAGCCGGTGGCTAAGAGCATTTTATGTCCCGAAACACCACTCTTACCACATCAGAGCCGTGGCTGAAAACAAAGCTCCCAGCTGTGAATTGAGAATAGGATATGGATAGTAGTACCCCGATAGCTTTCAGGTATGTTTACGTCCACTCAAACACGGATATCTTTTTCATCGTTTTGAGCGATAACTGTTACGCACACTGGGAGGGACGGCGCTTGCGGTTACCATCGACACTAATTTGGGCTATCGCAATAAGCCCATAATAACTTACGCTGGAAAAAGCGCAAGGCCATTTAAGACTAAGTAAACAAGACGCTCGAGGATTATGCAAACTAGACATGTAATACTCCTGGGTATTATCTGTGGCACTAATGAAGAAGAAAGATGGTAACCTTTGGGGCTGTATGGTGAAATACTTTTACAGCTACCCGTGTGGGCAACCTTCAAATGACCTTGTGTCAAAGGCCATGGCCGTTCTCCGGGAACTCAAACGACATCATGCGGGCACCCACACGAAACCAGTCTTGTAGGTGAACGACATCATCTGGGCATGCAAACCAGAACATCTGTGTACGGGCACAAGAAGATCAGCACCTCCAGTCAAAAGTCGAAAGAAAGAGGAGTGTCGCGGATACCTTGCTACAGGACCGTATTGAATACTCTGGTTACCGGTAAACCAAGTTACAAAACCATTGCTTCCGATCTGTTCCTAATGCTTTCCGCAACATCACTGACAGTATTAATTGAAGGAAGTTGAAGCTTTATTACCCATTTAGAATAGCAACGTTCCAAAGCCAGATAGACGATGACGTACTTTCGCCATATTTGTGCCCGCGTGAGTCAACGAATAGGACGAAAAGGGACTTGGCTCGCGACGTGCAGTTTGTGCAGATTAGACTTCATAGGCCAGCTGCGGCAGTGAACCCACCAGACGTTTCTTTGCCCACGGCCGGTCTGGAGCGCTACGAGCAGGGCTATCAGACAGCTGGGCATGCCTGAAGGCACGCGTAAGAGCCTTATTTGTGGGACTACTGCAGGTTCTCTGAAATCTGTCTGCCTTACCGCTAGCCGTTTTTATGCTTACAGTTGTTGAGGGAGAGCAGCAATCTTTTCTTAACGTATCTCAGTTGTTTAACGAAGGACGCGATTTATACACTTCCGTGGTTCACGACTCTCAAAACATCTTGCTGCACACGTGATGCTTTTCATTTACGGGCTTCAAAATGTGTACTGGCAAACAGAGGATCATGACCATGGTCCAAAGGTTGCTTTCTGATGCGAAATGGCCTTTGCAAGACCAAGGACATAACCTACAGGATATTGTAATCCAGGGGGGTAGTTTTGAATGCTGATGCATACTGCTAATCCCAAATTGCAAGCTTTGTGGGGTAAACCATGCGGTCATAGTTATTTATTTTTTTTGCGACATTCCCGAAGACATTAAAAGGGCCCTGCAAGGCTCTTCGAACAACTTCAGAAAATGGCGTCGATCACTTGCGGATGCTACAGTGAACATGTGAGCTAAATATCATTGCACTGTGCGCAGTAGGGAATTCGCCGTTTCGTTTCAAACACAGATGGAAAGCGCCCTCTCTTCTTTCAAAGGTGACGACACTGCGGGCACCGACTCTACCGTGAGAGGCAGAAATGTCACGGTCATAGAAAGATCATCTGCTATATTTTATTTCTTCACCTTAAATTCGACAAATCTAGAAAACATACCTATCCCTCGAAACGAGGGACGAAACAAGTCAAGCGACGTAGTCGGTGACCCCAGTGACGAATATGTTGAAAGAAGAGCAGGGGCGTTGCAAGGGCTTTTAAACTAATTCCTTGGGGAGTGCAGTAGAATATTTTCGTATTCTGAGGTTGTTGAAAAAAAGTTTACGGGTCTTTTTAAGGGGATTTCATTGCTGAGATAGCCTGTGTAATTTATTGCTGTGAACTACCTACAAATATCTGCGTAGAAATATCTACGCAGGTTCAGTCATCCTTTTTAAAAGCACACATTTATTACTTAATATTCTCTCTCTTGCTATTTGAGGAACATATGTTAGCCTTCCTTCACGATGGAGAGAAACTTTCAATAATGCTACAGAAACAGAGAAACAATTGTTCCCGACTTCCTTACACGTACAGCCATGGTGATACGGATAGTCGAAAAATTTCGTTTAAAAAGTTTGGCTGATTTCCCAGTGAAACCACTGAAAGCTTACAAATTTATTTATTTATTTATTTATTTAGCAATACCTCACAGGCCCCATAAGAGGCATAGGGTGAGGGGAGCATACAGTACAGTTCAATACAAAAAAACATGTACTACGCGCGTTCAAAAATTACCACAGAGTCAAGAAGATTCCAAAAGACCAACGCATACATGTTACGAAAAAAATAATAACCGTAAAAAAAGAAAGTAACAAACAAGTAACCACAGATGGAAAAAATGCATATACTGGCAGTAACTAATACAGAGGAAAATTTTACACAGGCAGAATATAATACAGTTTCGTATTTGTAGAGTAGTAATGACTCAAGCGTGTGACAGTGCAATGAAACATGCAAACATAAAGTTATTGAAAAGATTATCAAGAAAAATATGCATATAAATAAAGGAAACTAAGCGGGGTGTGTAAAATGGTTTGTCAGTTGAATAGATAAATGTTATTCGGTAGGCTGTTCCAGAGACGGATAGCGCAAGGTAATGGTGAAAAATTAAATGATTTCCACGCACCATATAGGCGGGCGTAGCTGAGAGTGTTGTGCAGTCTTCGCGATGTGTAGACTTCGTGTTTATAGGATCGTAAGGCTGACTCATCAGAGTGAATTATCTTGTGAAACAAAGTTAGCATTGCGATACTACGACGTGTACTTAACGGTTGTAATGATAGTTGGGCTTTGATCTGTGTGATACTAGACTGGGCACCGTAATTGTTAGCAATGAAACGGCTTGCTCTATTCTGAATGATTGCTAGTGATTCGATTAGGTATTTCTGATGAGGGGACCAAATGGGAGACGCGTACTCGAGCTGTGGTCGCACGAAAGTTAGATAAGCAAGTTTTCGCAAGGGGATGGTACACTGCGCATGTTAACGTCGCAAAAATCCTAATGATTTAGATGCATTGGCACATATGCTGGTTATGCGCTCTGACCATGATAGGTTTGGTGTGAGGTGCACGCCTGGATACTTATAGTTCGTAGTCGGTGATAATGCACTATTGTGACTGTGGTAAGGAAACTGCGAATTAACAGGTTTACGGGTGAAAGACATCATCTTACACTTCGACGCATTTAGCGTCATTAGCCATGTCTTACACCATTGATCAACAACTCTAGATCCCGTTAAAGTGCCATATGATCTTCAATGTGAATTATTGGCCGGTAAATTATGCAATCGTCCGCGAATATTCGTAAGCTCGAAGTTATGCTTTCGGGCCGATCATTTACATAGATTGGAAACAACAAAAGCCCAAAGACGCTTCCCTGCGGCACACCACAGGAGGCGACGGATTTGGAGGAATCGAAGTCTTAGCAGAAGTAAACTGCTTTCAATTTGATAGGAAGTTTCGCAGCCATGACAGCGTAGAGCAGTCCAGTTTTAAGGCTGAAAGGTTTGCTATGAGGCGGCAATGGTACAACACATTCAAACGCTTTCAAAAAATCAAGGACTAAGCAGTCAATTTGTAAATAGTGATTCATGTTAAGGTGGATATCTGTTGTGAATTCTAGTAACTGTGTCTCGCAAGAAAGGCCCTTTCTGAGACCGTGTTCCACCATTTAAAGATGTAAAAGGTGAAACACCATTGTAGTGACGTTTGTGCTCTTGTGAACGGAATGCGCAGTTGTCCGTGCAGGCTGTGGAACGTCACACGACCTTCCACATAACGCTCTTTTTGGTTGCAACGCTCACACTCGTGGTACCCGGTGTGTCCTGTTATTGCCTTTGGAAGCTCCTTGCTGGAGCGTCGCACACCATTGCTGTCAGGCTAACGTGAACGTGAGACCTTTCGGCATCATGCCACTGGATGTCAATTTTCGAACATCTGCCAGAAATGGTGCAGGTAATCCCCAAGATTTGGTGGTTTTCCTGTGCTGAAATAAAGACTGATCATGAATGGAGCTGTATTTATGTTCGTTACACGACATAGTATGGGCCAGAAGGTTGTCTGGCTACTCTTGAACAGAGGCATGCCATCTATGTTGCCTTGAAGTTCTATTTGACTAGGTATGTGCAAAGACCCTACTGTCCGTCGAATGCCTTCTTCCAGACCAAAGTGAACAAATGAGTCATTTCAGCCAAGACAAGCTTTTCGTTGGGTACGCGTGATAGTTCTGGCATCTTTTGGGAGGTCGAAAATCCCTCGCCGGCGGCAAAAATCCAACAAGTCGTTTATGTTGGCATCTGTCATGTTGTGTTTGCTCGCAGTCTGTGCAAGTTCTCCCGCTGCGGAAATATGGCGAGCAGTTGGCACATCTGACAGCAGGCCTTCCAGGCTAGGGCCGCAAGGTACCGTTCCCTCCACAGCAGTCTGCTTCTGACACCGTGGAGCTGCCTGACGATACATGTGGAGAATCCAGCTCGGTTGAATCCACGTATGAAGCGGTGGAGTCGTCCGACGACACATCTGCACAACGCGACCGACTTGCTCGTCCGTTTTCGGGAACATTACCACACGAGCTTCTTTCTGACACGAGTTCATCATCGCCTGGACGTCCTTCACGAGTTGGTGTGGTCGAACGTTCCTCGCCTTCAGAAAACTCCTGCGAGGCAACCTGTTCGCTACTGCTAGCGTGAGAGTCGTCTTGGAGGCCTGGAACGGCAACCGCTCTCTTGTGTGGCTCGCGAGTATCGTCCGAGGTGTTGCTCCCACGTCTTTTACAGCCTCCGGAGTTTTGAGCACAAGTTCAATGATTCGTCGGCGGTCGCGGGGCACCAAGGGTTTGCAAGATCCCCCGGTATTCCTCCTTGACGGCACGGTGTTTGGTCCACCTGGAAATCATTACCAAATCGGCGAATTCCGGAGACAGTCACACGAATCAAACGGTTAGCTAACCTAACGCGGTGAATTGGATGTTTCACGAACACAAGCCGACCATAAGTAAAATACACGTGGCGCGAACCATAGCCCACGGCGCAGACAGCAACGAACCGTAGCGATTGATGGCGATCTGGCTGTCCTAAAGAATACCTAAATAACCGCTGTCTCCTCAAGTTGCCTGAGCATAGAGTTTGCCCAAGTGCTTGGCGTCGACCTATTAAATTAAGTAATTAATGCGGGAAAAATAAAGAAAACGTGAAATGAAAAAAAAAATAATAAAACGTAAGAACAGTCGTTGCTCCCATAAGCGCTTTACTTTGTCGAGTTGTGGAGAAACAACGCCAGTAGAGTACGTATGCTTATTGGTCCTCGATGGAACAGCTTCCACTACGATTAATGCAGCCGATAACTATACCCTAAGCTTTGTTTTAAAGCAAGCGCCGATGAGCGTCTTCTCCATGCCCTTGAAGCGGACAGAAGAGACAAAAGCTAAATAAAAAAAAAGCAGCAGTTATCAACGAGGCCCAACGGACCGCGCGCGTCGGTGTTACGCCGCCAGCCAATCAAAAATTCAAAGGAAATTGCCGTCATGCGACCTTCACAAAATGGCGCCGTGCTTTCGGTACCTGCAGAGCGTCTGCTGTTTTTGAGCCATGAGATGCTCGAAAAGCATAGACAAAAATGTGTGGAGTATCAGCGTTTCCATCTGATAAATCCTGTTTTGCAGCTAATTTTGCTTCCG
>CM023484.1:139633656-139669083 GCA_013339685.2 Hyalomma asiaticum | reverse complement strand
GTTCACCCTGTAGCTGATGTAACAAGGATAGCCCCCGCTTCTTCGTACCGAACAAAAAGTGTACATACTTACCGTTCGTCCGCTGCGAAATGAAAAAATTTCTCTGCGCTGTTTCTTCCCGAGTTGTGGCACCAAAAAGCACCGCAGCACGACTTGTGTCCTTTCCCTAGTTTCGCCTACAATCTGAGCGCGTTCGTATCGACAAACACCGAAATTTTCACCTTCAAGGCACTTTGAAGAAATTCCACACGTGCACAGTGAAAACGGCAGAAGCAGACGGACGGAATGGCAGCAGAAGAGATAAGAGCGAAAGCGCTGCCCGTCGGCTCAACGAATGCAACATCTGGATAAATATATAGGGTGTTAAAAAAAGAAAAGACCCGAAGACACATTTTATTTCTACTCATAATTGCATAACTTTGTTTTATTCATGAGTAGGTTGCAAAGATCAGGCCACACATGCAAACGTTGCTGAATTTTCGCTTCCTACCAAAACAATGGCGGATGCTTTATTTCGAATACCGAAACTAGTCGAAGTGTCCGGCCCCTGTGTATAGGGCTAGGTTCTCACAGAAGGGTGTCATCACACGAGGAACGATCCGGGTCAGCAAGTCGCAGACCCAATCGCTGACCCGGATCGTTCTGGCGACGCTTCTGCATATGCGAACGGTTTCCCTCGTTTTCGCAGGCTTGTAACTCCGGAGATGCGTACCGCCGCCGCGTCAACGGCGCGATACTCGGAGTCGGTCTAAAGTCCGCTCACAAGCTTTCGAGTAGCGGAACGACCCTCTTTGCGCCGCGGTTTTTTTCCTTCGGCAGCAGCGTACTTTTTGGGTCGCTCCACCTGCGACCCTGCGCCCGGCTCGGAGAGGCGGGGCATTCTGTCACCACGCAGGCGACGCCGAGCTTTTGTTAGGAAGATCGGCGCGGCGACGTCACTTCCCCAACCATGGCAAGGCTCCCTGTGAAAGGCATGGGCACCGCGGGTTGGCCAAGATGGGCAGAGCTGTAGCGTTGGTATTTCGCTATAGCTTCTCATGAAACGCTTTCGCCTTTTTCTTTAGTTGACAGAGGACATGAGAGCACGAGAAGAAAGAAGCGTCCCAGCAATTTCCCCATATTTTGCATTTTAAACAAGGGCATGCGCACCTGCTTCGTGATAATAACCATCTGCAATGAAAAACCGCCTTTCGCAGGCTTAGGAAGCTTCGCTCTCAATTTGTTTCTTTGCTAATTCTTTAATGTTGTCAATAGTGTGTTCCTTTGGCAGATCCGCTTTCGATGTAGCAAGCATCTTCAATCATGCACACAACTCCTTTAGTTGACTTGCGAACTGCAAAAGACAATTGTATTAGAGTGTTCGATTTACGTTTAACATGAAGTTCACTGTGCGTGTGCAGATTTTCTTTTAACGCGAAGTAAAAAAAAACAACCTTTCTTTTGACAGCGCAGTTAACAAAATGTTAATAAAAAGAGGAATGGTGAAGCTCTACATTTCCAACGCGATCAAAATATCATGCGTCCATTGTAAAAGTGGTAGTTTTCATGTTCCGGTCACCAGGCTGATAGGGGCCGGTTATCATTATGACGGTTGCTTCAGTTGCATGAAAGGTGATAAAAGAAATAAGCTTGTGTAAATCTAATGAAGGAGAAGACGTCAACAATGGTAGGCGAAAGCTATTTTGTGGGTGTACCATTATACCCTACGTTCATAAATTGTCTCACAAACTGAAGCGCAGTGATTGATCTACGGGGTTTTACGTCCGCAAATCACGGTATGATTCTTAGAGACACTGCAGTGGAGGGTTTCCTGAAATTTGGACCACCTGGCGTACTTGGCACGCGTGCCTGAACCATTCGCCTACATCGAAACGCATTCGCCGCGGCTGGGATCCCATCCCGCGACTTTCGGTTCAGCAGCCGAGGGCCATTCCGGTCCTTGGATGCGCCGAGTCAACATTTTGAACGGTCAGCGAGAAAATTGCGGACAACGAGCAAGAAGAGACAAAAAATACCCGCATTTCCCCGAAGGTGAGTATGAGGAAGTGCGAAGCACGGGGTGATGCTACGAGGGGGCGCGCGCGACTAAACTGCAGAGCCGAGCGAAGGAGACAGCAGCGAGAGAGCACGCGCCAGCCGACCCACGGAGGTCTGGCCGTTTTTAAGTGCAAAGCACTTTTACTGATGATGATGATTAAGTGTAATTAATGATTTAAAGTGTTGTTGTCATGATGCATTTGTACGCACACACACACATTTATATATGAAGTATTATTTATTTATTTTACACTTCACGCTTTCCGTATGATGCATTAATGCACCTCGCTAGTGCGTCACACACACACACACACATACACACACTACACACGTCACTACAGATCAGCACCTATTCGGCGGCCGAGGGTGAGTGCAAACCTAACGGGGGGAGAGGCACACCAGCTGCGCGGAGAGGGTGCGAGGAGCCGGCGCGGCGCGCGCAGCCACGGCGCGGAGGCGCCAGCTGCACAACGCGCCGTGACGTCACGGCGCGGGGAGCGGTGCGGAGCCGGCGCGGGGCGCGCGCAGCCACGGAGCGGAGGGCGGAGCGCGCGCAGTCACGTGGGGCGTGACGTCGCTGCGCCGTTGCTACAGACGCTCCTCTCCGCTCCTCGCGCCGTTGCTAGGGGAGAGGAGGAGGAGTGCGGATGCCGGCGGAGTTTTCGGGGTCGCTTAAGAAGTGCATTCGCACTTAAAACTGCAGCGCTGTCTCACCAGTGTTCTTTTACACGTTCCTCCAAAACAGGAACGAAAACTCGTTCCTGGTTCCTCACAATTTTGCAACGCGTTCCCGTAACAGGTTCTTTTAATAAGAAAGGAATGCGTTCCAGTTACATTTTCAAACTTGGAAGGTGTCGTTACATTAATGTTACATTTGATTTCTAAAATTGAAACTAGTGTAGAATAATCCCGAGGCATAATAAAGTGAACAATTTAAATCTTGCATCGAGCTATGTTTATTTTACAAATTTGAACGTCACCGGCAACATATTCTCTAGAGACAAAAAATATTCAAGAAACGTTCCTAGGCGAATAATTTCAAGGAGCACCGAACGTACTACAGACAACTCCTCTGCAAATTTCGTGCTAGTCCATTACTAGTGCAAGACATATGGCGCTTTCCACTTCGGTCTTCAAGTGCGCATTTATAGGAAACTGCGCGTCCAATGTGCGGATAGAAAATTACTCAGATGCACCAAAGCACGTGATTAACTGCGATGCATCTTACACTAAAAGCTAGCAATAGATCTTTGGGTTTAAGATACCAGGTTTGTGCCTGATCCATGCACTTGCGCGTAAATACTAAAACAGGATTACCCAACAGATCGTCAGCCTTCCCGAACGTAAACGTTATTGCTCGGAAATGGTATCCTTTCTAGCGTTTCAATAGTCTAAATGACAGTTTCGGACATAGTATGGCTTTTACTTAGTTCTACTCATTTTAAAGTATGGGTGATATACTGTTCTTTCATTGTTATTTATGGCTGCGCTCAATCTATGTCGGTGTGAGGCGTTTTGATATTGCTATCTGTGAAATTACCACAGAATTAAATAACGTGGGTCTGTCTTTTTCTTTTTCTTCGTAGCACGTTAGGAATATATGACGTAAAAAAGAAGGTCTCATCGGACGCGCTGGCAGAACACGCAGAAGCATCTGGCCACAAAATAGATTGGGATAACGCAAGAATAATAGAACAAGAAAAGAACTGGTCATCGCGGCTTCATCTGGAATCTTTGACAATCCAAACAACGGCGCACACGCTTTCGAGAAACGGACTTGTCTTCGTCAGGGCGGCCGCCCTGACGAAGACAAGTTCGCTTGTCGGAACGTTGGCTCCCGCGACATTCCCTGTTTTAAATCGTACTTTGCGATTTGTTCATCGATTCAAGCATCCATCTTCCCCTGAGCTTCTCTTCTAGTTTGGATTTGAGGAAACTGAAGCAGAGGAAATTCGTATCACTGGCTACCATACTCACATGCTCACATATCTACCATACTCACTACCATACTCACATAGCACTGGCTACCGTACTCACATATCGAAGAAAAGCATCCCCACGCAACGTCATCTGATCCAACATCGCATCGAACACACCTTCGTCGAAATCCTACCCGAAAGGAAACAGCAACAAAGTATCCTTGTTCTGAAGATATACAGCCCTCCACGACACCACCTCAAAGATCTCGACAGGCTCCTGTGCTGCCTCGACGAAATCTTAGGCAGCGATCATCACGTAGTACAAACAATCATACCACATCAAAATAATGTGATACGAATTGGAACAGCAAAAATTACAGATTGGCGTGCCTTCCGCTCTGACACGACCACCGACAAGTTGGAAGACATTGAAACATGGACGAAGAACATTGCGGCGCGGACAGAGAAGCATATGAAAACGATCCAACTCACCGATGACACACCTGGAGCTGACCCTCATCTACTCCATCTATGGGAAACTCGCCGAGGACTGGTGAAACGCTGGAAACGCTACAAATGTAATCGGAAACTCAAGATCAGAATCGCAGCTCTCACTAAAGAAGCGGAGGAGTACGCCGAGCACCTGGGACGGCAAATTTGGCACCAAGCATGCAATCGCTCGGAAGGGGCTCTGAGCACCAAGAGTACCTGGGCAGTGCTAAAGACGCTCCTAGCGAACAAGGAGAACAGAGGGGTCACAAGGCAGAATGTGCAGCGCCTTCTACGTAATCGCCAGGGGACAGAAAAAGAAATCCTAAACGAAGCCAAGGAGAAGTTTCTTGGACCTGATCGCAACAGAACGGTACACCCAAAGTTCAATGTATACACGGGCATCCCAAAACATGAACTTCATCGCCTTTTCAGTGCAGCAGAAATTTGTGTTGCTCTCAGTAACCACATTGGCAACACTGCTCCTGGCAAGGACCAGATCAACAAAAAGATTCTGCGCAACCTTCGTGGAGAAGCACTCCACTCACTTCTTGAATATATCAACACGTGCTGGGAAGAAGGGCGGGTCCCACTGGAGTGGAAACACGCTGAAGTAACTATGATTCCCAAGCCTAACAAACCCCTGACCATACAGAACCTTCGTCCCATATCCCTTACGTCGTGTGCAGGAAAACTTTATGAACATATGGTACTCAATCGCCTCGCCCCTTACCTCGAAGATGAAGGATATATTGCAAACACGATGTTCGGCTTCAGATCAAATCTTTCTGCTCAGGACGTCCTGCTGCAACTTAAAGAGTACATTATTGATGAATTAGGTGCTCACAGCAAGCGAGCCATCCTCG
This sequence comes from Hyalomma asiaticum, assembly GCA_013339685.2. Lineage (NCBI taxonomy): Eukaryota > Metazoa > Arthropoda > Arachnida > Ixodida > Ixodidae > Hyalomma > Hyalomma asiaticum. The sequence goes on along the minus strand of CM023484.1, from coordinate 139,663,772 downwards.
CCCTAGACGTAAAAGGGGCTTTTGACGACGTGTCCCATGACATCATACTTCACCATCTCCATCTGTAAAACTTCGGGGAGAAAAGTACTAGTACATTCGGAAGTTCCTCAAGGACAGGACCGCAACCATTAGACTAGGAAATCTGCGCTCAGAAAAATTCACCCTTCCATCGAAAGGGACACCTCTGTTCTTCCCCTATGCTTTTCAACTTGGCAGTGAGCTCGCTGCCTAACCAATTGAAACAGATTAAAGGAATCAAGCACGCACTTTACGCAGATGACCTGACTATTTCGACCACTGGCGGCTCTACCGGGACCCAACAAGATGCGCTGCAAGAAGCAGTACGAATAACTGAACACCATGTGCCCTCTCGTATGCACCAGAGGAATCAGAACTTCTGATATTCTGGCGACGCACCTGGGGCTGCCGTCTACAAGAAAGCCCCAATCCCCAAGTGATGATGGAGGGCATCAGTATACCCAAAGTCTATACTACGCATCCTTGGTCTCCTTATTCGAAAAGATGGAACCGGTGGGGAGGGGCTGGACAAGGTAGAACGGACTGTCCAACAAGTGACACATCTTATTCAGTGAGTCGCCAGCAAACGCCATGGACTCAAAGAGGACGACTGTATAATTGTGATCCAAGCGCTGCTCACAAGCACCGTAACCTACAGCAGTCCTTACGTGGAGATGAAGAGTAGTCAGCGTACTAAGGTGAACATCTGCATCGGCAAAACCCACAAGATTGCCTTGGGAGTTTCACCCACCAAATCAACGACAATGCTCCTCAAGATGGGAGTTAATTGAGGCGCAGAAGAAAAACAAAGTAGAAAGGCTAAAGTTGACGAAAACGGGACAAGCACTTCTAAAGGTCCTAGGATATACTGTCGAAACAGAAGCACACAAGCCGCAGCCTATACCTCACGAACTCAAGGAGAAAATACACGTCTGTCGTATACCTAAGAACATGCACCCGGAATACGAGAAAGGACGAAGAAAAGCACGCATCCAGGTGCTTCAGAGGCGGCTGGAGAGGAATAGCCGTACGATATACGTCTGCTGCTAAATACCGAGGACTAAACAAATACGTAGCTAACGTAGTGGATGAAAACGGCCAAGAACTTTCTGCCGCTTCGACATACGCAGATGATGCAACTACCGCAGTGAAAGTGGGCATTGCATTTGCAATCAACACAGATTCTTCATCAGTAACTATCGTGACAGATTTACAAGAAGCTTGCCGCAGGATTCGATAAGGACTCATCAGCAGATCAGCACTTCAAATTCTCTTCTATTGCGACTTCGACAACGCAAGTATCCTCTGGACGCCGGGGCACGAATCCCTAGCGGGGAACCACGCAGCGCACGCCGCAGCCCGAGAGCACACACACCGGGCTACTCTACAGCAATATTCGTGCTCTGATAGCGAAGAGGTACCAATACCCAAGAAATACTCGGAAATACTTGCGCACTACAGGAAGCAACGACGTCAGTATCCCCCAACTGACAGAAATCTGACCTGAGAACAAGCGGTGACATGAAGAAGACTCCAGGCGGGCACATTTCCACACGGCATTCTACTCCATGCAATGTATTCAATTCAATTCAATTCAGTTTATTTCGCCATCAAAACAAAACGTGATAGCCGAGGAGCCGCGGTAAAAACTATCTCTCGATAGTTTGACAACGCCGTGGACACCTACAACAAACACCTTGGCAGTATCTTAGGCGCATGAAAAAGAAGGCATAAACATTTTAGACAGTGGAAAGCGGTTATACAATATAAGCTGAAAGAATACAAGCAAATGCAACAATAAGCAACAACAACAACAACAACAACGACAAAAAAGACATCATTTTACAACTCCATGATTTACGTCGCGGATACAAAAAATGAAAGACGGCAAAATGAGATCTCATGCACAAAGTAATCAGCATACGTGGTCATCATGTTATAAAAAAACTGACGTAACAACATTACGTACATATTTTAATCACCGAAGAAACAATGCATTTGTTTAGGAATATTAAGGCTCTTCGTAAAAGAAATGTTCAAAAATTGCTTTCTTTGTAATATTTTCTAGAGTGATGTTCTTTCTGCATATGTTATTTAGAGGTCTTGGCAATTCATTGTCTAGTAATTGCCAACCATACTGTTTTTTATACGTTTGGACTTTCCATTCATCAGTTTGCCGAGTTGTGTGGGTGCGCTCGCGTTTTGATAGGTTAGAAACCTGCCGCAAAAAGGATGTGTTTTGGGTTATTTCGCGTTTGAACGCTACAAATAAACGATATGCATATAGTTTTTCAACCGGAAGTACCTTATATTTGTGAAAAAGTTCTTCAGTATGCTGTAGTCTAGGGACATTTGCAACAATCCTAAGAATTTTTTTTTGCGGAATACTTAACTTTTTTAGGTTTTCTTTTGATGTCTTACCCCAAATAAGGTGGCAGTCATTAAGTTGGGATTCAAAAACCGAGTGATATAACAACATCATGGTGCTTGAGGGAAGAACATGCTGATTTCGGAAAAGGACACCACTACTTGAGATAGCTCGGAGATGACATGACTAACGTGGTCATTCCAAGACATCGATTCGTTAAACAGGACACCCAAACTTCTAAACGTAGGAACAATTTCTAATGGGGTGGAGTTAAAGGTAATTTGTTTATTTGGTTGAACATTTTTATTCCTTGCTCTAAATATAACAACTTTTGTTTTCGCGACATTCACACGTAATTCATTTCTCTCACTCCATTCATATAGTTTCTGTAGTGCGTGATCTGCGGTGTCCATTATAAGGTCTAAGTCATTGCCGGAGAAGAACATGCTTGTATCGTCGGCATATATTATGAATTTCGCAGATGAAGTTTGTACTATGTCATTAATAAAAATGTTAAAAAGAAAAGGGCCCAATATACTTCCTTGAGGGACTCCGCATTTAACTTTTTGCATTTCTGATGTGAAGCCATTAATGTTGACCGCCTGCCTTCGATTCTCTAAATAGGATTTCAGTAAATCTCCCGCGTGCCCACGGAAACCATGACAGTTGAGTTTTTTAATTAACAGTCTGTGATCAAGGAGGTCGAATGCTTTTGTAAAATCAACGAAAATACCAATTATTATTTCATTTTCTTCAAGTTTTTTTTTAAATATATCCCGGGAACTTCAGCGGAAACTATAATTACTCTTCAGAAACTTTGTAAAAGCTCTGTTATTCTTCTTTAACAAAATTTGGGATACAGGCACAATACCAAAATCATGGAAAAACGCTATCATAGTACCTTTCTTGAAAGCCGGAAAACCACGCACATCTGCCACTAGCTACCGGCCCATTGCCCTGACGAGCTGCTTAGCGAAATCCTATGAAAGTGTCATCAATGCGAGATTAACCTTTACGCTAGAAACCCAAAACCTACTGGACATTCACCAGTGTGGTTATAAAAGGAACTACTCTACAATTGACAACCTTGTCCGGCTAGAACATGAAATAAGGAACGCTTTCATACATAAACAACACTGCCTTACAGTTTTCTTTGACCTCGAAAAAGCATATGACACTGCATGGAGATTTGGCATACTTAGGGATCTCGCGGATCTAGGGATCCGTGGGAAAATGCTCAAAGGTATCGCTGATTTTCTGTCTAACCGAACCTTCCAAGTCCGTCTAGGAACAACACTTTCACTTGTATTCACCCAAGAAAACAGCGTACCACAGGGATGCATACTAAGTACAACGCTATTTGTGGTGAAAATGAACTCGGTAAACAAAGCAATTCCAGCTTCTATAATGCACTCACTATACGTCGATGATCTTCAAATTGCATGCAGAGGATCAAACTTAGCGACCTGCGAACGACAGGTTCAAGTCGCATTAAATAGACTGACGAAGTGGGCAACCGAAAACGGCTTTCGGTTTTCCGCTGAAAAAACTGTCGCAGTGGTTTTTTCTCAGAAAAGAGGCTTATATCCAGACCCCGTCCTGAAAATGCACCAGTGCCTCCTACCAGTTAAACAGGAACACACGTTTCTTGGCGTCACCTTTGACAAGAAGCTTAATTTTCTAGCACACATAAACAGTTTGAAAATTAAGGCAAACAAAGCGCTAAACATACTAAAAGTCTTGTCACGGAAACGCTGGGGCTCCGATCGCAAATGCATCCTACACATATACCGATCTCTAGTACGCAGCAAAATAGAGTACGGATGCGTAGTCTATGGGTCTGCAAGACAGTCATACCTGAGGCGGCTCGACGCAGTACACAATCTAGGGATACGCTTGGAAATTGGCGCCTACCGAACTTCTCCTGTCCCAAGTCTGTATGCGGAATCAAACGAGCCATCCCTGGAACAAAGAAGAATACAGGTCATGGTCACTTACGTCCTTCGAGTCCGATCAACACCAGGACACATATGCCATGATATTGTCACGCGCTGTAGCACACGTACACACTATGCGAATAAACCACATGCTGTTAAACCTCTTATACTTAGGTATGAGGAAAAGTGCCGTGATTATAACATCCCGAAAGAGGCACTACACGTTGCAGACAAGCCATCCAGAATAGCCCCTTGGTGCGATTTTGCGCAGTTCCTAGACCTCTCACTGACACACGTTAAGAAGCAGGACACCCCACACGAACATATAACACAAGAGTTTCGTTTAGTACAAGAAACATACAGTACTTACGTAGAATTTCACACGGACGGTTCCAAGACACATAATTACGTGGGAAGCAGTGTCGTATCAGGAACATGGGAAAGGACTGTCAGACTCCCACAAGTTGTCTCTGTGTTTTCAGCTGAATGTTATGCTCTATGGATGGCAGTGCAGCAAGTGTTAAGTGCAAAACACAAAAAAGCAGTCATCTACACTGACTCCCTAAGTGCTCTCAGAGCTTTCAATTTAAGATCTGAGCAAAAAGCTTTCATTGGCGAAATTCTAGGAGCACTGTCACGCATCGACCAAAATCAGTCAATACGCTTTTGCTGGGTCCCTAGTCATACTGGGATCCTGGGTAATGAAAAGGCGGATCAGTGCGCCGCAAATGCAAGACACCAAACTACATCAAAAATAAAGGTACCCCTGAGAGATGGGCTTCAAGCCATCCACAAAATACTGAGACACAACTGGCAATGTCAATGGAATACGCACGAAAACAACAAACTACACCTCATCAAGCCGGTACTAGGGGAGTGGAAAAGCTGCTACCACCAGGAACGTTTCATTGAGGTAGTACTAGCCAGACTTAGAATCGGGCATGCGCACCTCACGCACAATTATTTGCTAAAAAACGAGCCACAACCAAAATGCAATGAATGTCAGGAACCGCTTACAGTGCTACATTTCCTCATTACATGTCCACACGTTGAAAGAGCAAGACAGAAACACTTTAAGGATGCCTACGCATTGTACTTACCTCTGCACCCCACACTCATTCTCGGAGACAACCCGTTGGTGTCTATTACGGATGTAGTGAATTTCTTACACGAACTAGGCATTCTCAACAAAATCTAAGTACTGCAACTACTTACCGTTCCAACTGTCAACATTCATTGCACATTTACATCTCCCGTATCAATTTCATAGTTTTACTCAATATACATATTTTATGCACATTTAGTGCGCAAGCTTTTAGGCCCCTATACAGCCCCCGACACCAACCCATTGATCACACCATCCTGTACACACTACGTCTACCTTCATGCTCCGCGGCCATAGCCGGCACTTGCGACGCTGGAGACCACGTACTTCTTTCTAACCCTGCGTCTGGCGCAGCATAGCCTTAGTCGCTTTTGCGCCACAAAACCCAACTTAACTAACTAATCTTCAGAAACTGCGAACACCCTGTACCACATGGTATGGGGATGCCGAAACAACCCAGTTGTCCCACCCGTTGACACACCAAATGTACACAAAAAGCCGGACGGCCAGTGGGAGGCACTGCTAACGTCACGAAACCATGAGTACCAGCTCCTGCTGGTGTGCAGGGCTCGCGCGACAGCTGAAAGCCTTGGCTACCTGGAATTAGGGGGCCACCCACCTCTGGGCGAAGAAAAAGCACGCCTGGTCACGTAATAAAGTTTATAGCTCTTAAGCAAACCAAACACAAATAAAATCGTTACTCTGCAAAAGAAGATAGTCCGCCAAATTGGAAATATTGAGCCGTTCGGAACAACGCGTGAAGCATTCCAAAAAGTCAATACAATACGAGCAGACAACCTTCATACATTTCGCCTATTGCACACACTTTATTTCTCAAATAGGGAGCTCTCCAACTTCGTTTGATCAATGTCATGCCCACAGCGTCGTGTCATTACAGTTCCCTCAAGGAATACAGACATTTGGTTCGTACCGCATTTCTGCGCCACCAAGCCTTGGCCTACAACCTTCCCACAACACTTAACACGCATGAAAGTACGATCACCTTCAACAAGAAACAAGTACAGTCACATTTCTGATCTCTGGCGTCATAGGCACATTCGCAACCAACTATCTTCATATATTCATATATTCTTAGTTTTTTGCTCTGTAAATACCTTGTATGATGTTACATATTGTTATCTTTTGTTACATTAGCGATATGTATGTATTGTGTATTCGCGTAAATGTCTATATGAGCGCACACAACATACAAATGTCAATGTATACTATTGTCTATACACGGTGTACATTGATTTCTGGAACTTTTTAATTACATTTTTATGATATGTATTCGCAAATAATCAATTGTGAAATCATTTATGGACCAGTATGCACTGTTTTGTATTTTCTTCTCTACTTGCGCGTCATGTACCTCGCATCATTTCCGCACTACTGCCACGTCTATGTACAGGTTACCAGGGCCCTTGCCAAGCCCTTCTCACGGCTTTTGGCCTTGGCGACCTTCAATTTTGTCTGGTAAATAAAATTTGAAATGAAAATGAATTTAAAATGCATTTGCCAAGCACTACACTGTCAGAACGGCATTTATTTCGTTTAACTCCTGATTGAAGAAAGTAGGCAAAGACGTCATCATCATCATCAGCCTGTTTAGGTCCACTGCAGGACGAAGACCTCTCCCAACGATTTCCAATCCACCCTATCCTGAGCGAGTTGGTTCCACTTTATGCCCGCAAACTTTTTAATTTCATCGCTCCATCTAACCTTTTGCCTACCTCTGTTGCGTTTTCCCTCTCGTGGTATCCATTCCGTCGCTCTTACTGTCCACCTATTATCCTTCCTCCTCATGACATGTCCTGCCCAGGTCCACTTCTTTCTTTTAATTGATAAGATAATATCGGCTACTCCTGTCTGTTCTCTGATCCATTCCGCTCGTTTTTTATCTCTTAGCGTTACCCCTATCATTTTTCTTTCCATTGCACGTTGCGTGCTCCTTAGTTTCGTCTCTACTTTTTTTCGTTATTCTCCATGTTTCTGCACCGTACGTTAGTACTGGGAGGATGCAGTGAGTGAATACTTTTCGCTTTAATGAGAGCGGTAAGTGTCCGGTCATGATTTCGTAATGCCTTCCGAATGCGCTCCAGCCCAGCCTTATTCTACGGAGAATTTCATTTTCCTGGGTAGGAGTTCCTGATATTATCTGTCCCAGATATACATATTCGTTTACACATTGTAAGGGTTCATTGTTGATTTTAAATTAATGTTCCTTAGCTAAGCTATTGAGCATAACTTTGGTCTTTTGCCTATTCATTTTTAATCCAATTTTAATGCTTTCCCTGTTTAGGTCATCAATCATGTTTTGTAATTCGTCACCATCATTGCTAAAGATGGTGACGAATTCGTCTGCAAATCTTAAATTGTATAGATATTATCCGTCTATTCGAATGCCCTTTTCTTGCCAGTCTAGACGTTTAAAGACTTCCTCTAAACATGCAGTGAATAGCATCGGGGATATGGTATCTCCCTGTCTCACACCTCTCCTGATCGGGATTTCTCTGCTTCTCTCATGTAGGAGTAGTGTGGCTGTGCAATCTTTGTATATGTTGTTTATGGTTTTCACGTATACGCTAGGTACCCCTTGTCGATGTAGAGCTTCTAGAACTGCTTGTATTTCTATGGAGTCAAACGCTTTCTCGTAGTCGATAAACGCCATGCAAAGAGGTTTGTTATATTCCGCGTACTTCTCAATTACTAGGTTGATAGCGTGGCTGTGGTCCATTGTCGAGTAACCTTTCCTAAAACCAGCTTGTTCTCTCGGTTGGTTAAAGTCGAGTGTTTTTCTTATCCTCGTAGAAATTACCTTTGTAAATAGCTTGTGTATTACTGGGAGAAGGATGATTGGTCTGTAATTCTTTAAGTCCATTATGTCACCTTTCTTGTGGATAAGGATTATATTAGCATTTTTCCAGCTGCGCGGTACGCTACATGTCTTGATACATTTCGTGAAGAGCGATGCAAGTTTTTCAAGTACAATATCTCCTCCGTCTTTGATCAAGTCGGCTGTTATACCATCGTCACCAGCTGCTTTACCGCGGGACATGCCTTTGGTAGCTTTTTTACTTCGTCAGCGGTTATACATGGAATTTCGGTGTTCTCCTCTGGTTCTATTTCTATTAAGGTTGTATGGTCTGTCTGAGAGCTGTACAGTTCCGAGTAGAAATCTTCTGCTACCTTTATATTTCGGTGAAACTGTTGATAACGTTACCTTGTTTATCTTTTAGCGCATGCATTTTGTTTTGTCCTAAGTGCAGTTTCCTTTTTGACCGATTTAATGCTGGTGCCTTTCTCCACTGCTTTCTCTATTTCTCTCATGTTAATGTTTCTTACATCTCTTTGCCTGGCTTTACTGATCAATTTCGATAGTTCTGCGAATTCTATCTTATCTTTTGATGAATATACTTTCATTTGTTGGCGTTTTTTTATTAAGTCCTTGGTAGATTGGGACAGTTTACTTTTTGCTTGCTTTGTTGTTTTACCCCCGACTTCTATCGCGGTTGCAAGGATTGTTTTCGTTATGGTTTTGTTTATTTGTTCTAAATCGCCACCGTTTTCGTCTAAGGCCTCGAACTTGTTGCTTAGGGCAACGTTAAATTCGTCGTCTTTCGCTCTGATTACCTCTACATTACATTTTTTTTAGTAAATAATTTAGTTCTTGTTTTCTTTAGGTTAAGTACAATCTATGCCCTTACTAGTCTGTGATCGCTGCATTTTATCTTCCCCACTACTTCTGTGTCTTGAATTATACCTGGTTGTTCGCACATTATAAAGTCGATTTCATTCTTTGTTTCCCCGTTAGGGCTTTTCCACGTCCACTTCCTATTCTTGTGTTTCTTGAAAAACGTATTCATTATTCGAAGCTAGTTCCTTTCCGCAAATTGCACTAGCATTTCTCCACGGTTATTCCTACGGCCGACGCCGTAGTTGCCTGTGTCTCTTTTTTTTTCAGAGGATGTGATTAAGTGTCCAGAGTTGCAGAAGATGGTAACACGACACCCAGTATACACCCTGGCAGTTCTTTCTGAGAGTGCCAAATCAAATTCTTGCCATGGATAACAGAGTGCAGCGCTTCGCCTTATGGAAATCGCGCACATGTTTAGGTGTACAAGCAGCAGGTGTACAAACAGGCCATTTTGAATGACATTTTTCATCCTCCTTCGTCTTCTACCTTCAGTGTTCACGTTGCGAAAGTCACGTCTTGAAAGTGACGTTAAACACAGGCCACCGAGGGGCCAAGAAAGCACGCTGCAACCAATCTACGATGTCCCTTCTTACCCGGTTTTTAGAGTAAATAAACCTTTTGTACCTGTAGTTATTCAGATGGCATTTCTGTAACGTGAATTGCGCTTCTAATATCTGGTAAGCACTATCGTAGCAGTATTTGTTCGGTTAACATTCAGTATGTTTCCGTGCAACCATGGTTTACTCAGTAGCAATACTTCGGCGAACCACGCTCGTCATATTACCATATCCTATTGTGAATTTTTATGCGGAAAAAACCACGTCTGTTCTTTTGACGAGCGTGAGTTCCAGCGTTAAGTCGTACGATGAGGTACGATTCAGTCGCCACTGCGCTTTCGACGTTCCTGGTTAGTCCACGTTAAACACACTCATCAGTGGGTATTGGCGCGTTTTGCACGAAGACATTGATCCTTCTCACCACACTTGGCTGAATGCCAAACGATTCATCTTACACAATTTCCTCGCTTAGTGCTTCACATGACACCGATTCGCGCAATGCGTGGGATCTGCGGTAATTTCCGCCTTGCGCAGAGAAAGTTGTATACAGCATGCCTTTGTGATGCAGCAAATTCTACGTAGGCCTGACCAGCTGATGTTTCAGTAGCAGTCATCGTGAACACGAATACGATGTAGCCAGTTCGGTCAAATGCCATCTTGGCATTCATTGTAAGTATTGAGGTTATCGCCCCAATTAAAAAAAAAAGAAACTTGACGTAGTAGGAAGAAGCGATAGTTAATTCATGCGAAAAAAATCCACGCATATCCACGGAGTGAATGATGATGAGAGGGCGAAGCTCCGGAAGTTCATCGGAGATCGTGCCGAGTTCCGGATTAATGTAGCTAACGCGCACGCTACGAATCCTTATGGTTCAACTACGCGCAAGTGAAATCTCCCAGCGGCACTTCATTGCAAGTTAAGATCCAGTGCATATATATATATATATATATATATATATATATATATATATATATATATATATATATATATATATATATATATATATATCAAAAGAAGTTCTTCCTGGCTATCGGGATAAATATACTATCAAAAAGACACAGTGACAAACATAGGATTTATTCTGACGTTTCGGCTGGAGGCCAGCCTTTTTCAACGATTCAAAGATTCTTTGAAAAAGGCTGGCCTCCAGCCGAAACGTCAGAATAAATCCTATGTTTGTCACTGTGTCTTTTTGATAGTACATATATATATATATATATATATATATATATATATATATATATATATATATATATATGGGTGGCCGGTGAACGGTTCTACAGCGCGAGCAGACGGTACTTTTCAATCAAGAAACTCGCTTGAAGACGCTGCCTGCGTCAGCGTTGTCTCTCGCGGGTGAGGGCGCGTTCTCCTTCTTTGCGAGCTGGTAGCGCTTTCATCGAAGACAGAGCGTTTCCATAGTCAACGCGCGCCTTTCGCTCTCTTTGTCTCTCCCTCTCTCTCAAGACAGCAGCTGGAAGAGTGAGAGAGCTCGCGCGCCTCCCACACGTAGCATCATTCATTTCTTTGAAGGTAACGCGCTACTAGGAAAAACGGACGGACAGACCCAAACCTTAAGGAGCTTCGCCCCTAAAATTATAAAGGCACGTAACATTCCATGGCTAAAAGATGAATATGTGAGTTCGCCGTCTCTTTATCTCCTTTGCAAAGGAATTGCGTTTCTTTCTGCTAACATACGCGAAAGTTCATCGTCTTCTCCATGCTGCGCATGGCGTGATGACCAGATTTCCAATTATTTCATGGCTTTTATTCTATTTTATTTTCATCGAATGTGTAGTGCACGTAACGAGGCGGCTCTACGCATGTACTGATATGTGTTTCACCGCATTAAAATCAATTGATAGTCGGCGTTTGGTGGCATGGTGTCTGTTCCTTCGTCGTCCCTATGTTGGCACTGTTTCCTTCTTATAAGATGCACAAGCAACTATTCTGACACTCTATCCTAATAATATTAAAATGCTGTCTTTTTTTTCAGCGAAAATTATCCCTCGCAGGTGCCTAAAACCAACAAGAAATGGAACTCGACCGGTAAATGGATGGACGTGTCATTATGACCCAAAATTTAAAACACTGTTTTGCTCCAAGCCAACACACCTGCAAAAATAAACACTATGCCTTGGGGACCATCGAATTGCCGAGATTTGCACAGGTGTAGCACGTATTGCTTAAACGGAAAGAGAGCGGCTGTTATAGCAGTGCCTATGCCCTTTATGTCGTTTCGGTTTTACAGAAGGCCTGATTATACATTATTGTAATTATGATTTATATGCCATTTTGATATTATTATTCCCATTATGACATATATCACCGTGTATGTGATTCTCAATTTAGCGAAATAATATTTAAACGACATCGCTTTAAGCAGATTTCAGAAAACAACATGCACGCTCGGGATGACCACTCCCAGCAAAGTCATGTTATACCATCATGCAGTCTAGACAGAACGTCTCCACGGCGATCTTGATGACATATACTTGTCTCGTAATGTAACTAACAGCAGCAAAATAGGTCAACAGAAAATACTTTCCTTGCTCGTCAGTGATTGCCACGGAAGTCACATGGTTAGTGAGACACGAGGCAATAACTTGAGCTCCAACCCTTTGAGATTATTATTGGCCTCCCCACCTCGCGTGTACGTCGGCACACACAAAGGTATTCCAGGACGCTCTGCATACGTGCTTGCTAATGAATCCTTCACAAGTTAACCTCCATCGCGTAGTCCTCGATTCGTATAACAGTTTCCGCTTTTAAGGATAGTCAAAAGCATATTTATAATGTCGTAATTCTGGAAACGCTAAGCGCATGTGCTGCTTTGAGTGGGGAGAAGTGACATCGTCGGAAGTAGCCTACAGGCCAAGAACCATCAGGGACTCCAGAAAAAGTAAAGATCTCCGTCCTTAGCTAATTATAAGGACGCTATGTTAATGGTAGCGTATATTTGAGCGTTCCGTCGCTCGCCTTGAGTGGCGTTTTTCCAACGTTCCCTAATTACTACGGAAAAGTGATGGTGATAGTTATTCGGTTGAGGACAGGACGCTAATACCCGCAGCGCATGTCGGGAGCACGGCTAAGCGTCTGTCGGGGGTACGGGAAGGGACTGAAAGAAATAGAAACGTGAGAAAATCCGTAGTGGTGCTGACCGAAAGCTTTGAGCACGTGGGGTTCTTTCAAAAGCATCTCCGGCGGTTTTATCACCATGTTCAGTTATCAGCTTCTTCCAATGGTACTGATAGTCCTGTAGCAGCCAGGATGGTGCAGTCTCCTCAGAAACGCACCAGTAATTTTAAATAACCTACTGAAAGGCGTGTTGAGAGCGAAACCTAAACGGGTAGACACTTCGTACAGTGTATGCAATGATGTCACAGCCTTCCCGCCATCAGAAATATGGAGTTGGTGCCAGAAAAAAGTCAGTTTCGCCGCAAGGGCGAAGCAGTGAATGCGATAGCAAGAAGCGGTAATTCTATACGAAGTGAGGCTCGCAGCTTCAGGAGCCATATTAATTGTAGTAAACATGCGCTTGCTAAGTGAGCGCCTCCCGTGTGCAGCGCGTGCTGGTACGAAGGGCTTTATACGTTGTGTATCACAAAGCTACACATACAAAGCTAGGGGAGGCCGCCAAATGAACAAATAGAAGATGAACGCGAACTAGCAAATGAAGCACGCACGAAACGAACGCACAGATATACACCGAACGAGCGCGAATAAGCTGCCACAATGGATACTCTAAGTTTGAACAGCGGTCCTGTTGCAAAGGTGGCCGAAGCAGTGAAGGTAACTAGCGTGCTTCAAGTGTCAAGCTGTGACACTTGATACTTCGCGCTCATCTTCTGTTTGTTCGTTTAGCGGCGTCCCTTGAGCTTGAGTGACTTTCGTACGCTCCCGTAACATCAGCGCGGACATCGCGGAGAAAGCTCGAAACATCCCTCTTCCTCTCACCACGAGACAACCGCGCGAGCAGACAGCGGAAGGGCAAGGTTCTCCGTGCGCAAATATTAGAAGAAGCGAGCGAGCTGGCCGACGGTTGAGGAGCGCCCTTTGCGCTCCTCAACCCATCTCGCTGGTAATGAAGAAACGCTTATAAGCGCCTGCCGTCTGTGAGTCCTTCCAGCAGTAAAGGGCGTGTATATAAGACTCGCTGTTAGCTCCCTGAAGGATCTGCTCTTTGTGGCGTAGTGGTTAGCGTCACGCGCTGCGGCGCGAGAGGTTCCTGGTCCGATGGCGCGGTTCGGAAGCATTTATCTGAATTATTTTTCTTTAGGACTTGTATATACATATATATATATATATATATATATATATATATATATATATATATATATATATATATATATATATATACGTACTTATACATATACGGTGCATGACGGCGGCGGCGACGGCAACAACCTGCCGAGACTGTCCATGTAATTGCTATCGCAATAAAATGTGGCTAGGTCTTCCGACGATGTATTGAGTTATGTCAGCTTTTATAAATTTTGCAGCGTCGATTTGAACGCTGAAGTATGGCCATTTTGCTTTGGACAGCCGGCTAGCTCGGGTAGGCCGGCGTTCAAATTGATTACATGGGAAACACTGGGTGGCCCACGTGAGAACAAGAAAAAAAAAACTTTAAATTAATTTCCAGTAGAGCTACATAACTTGGAACTATGTGGCTTGGCATATGTTATTACAGTACCTAGGAGAATACCTCTTGAAAGTCTCATTGAGATCCGCATACACACTGAAAAATCACCGGAGTTGCCCTTTAGCGTGCACTGACAGCACACAGTACACGGGCCTCTAACATTTCCGCCACCATCGAAAATGCGACCGCTGCGGCCGGGATAGAACCCGCGGTTATGGGGTGGCAACTCAGCACCGTATCCACCACACCACCGCGGCGGTCGAAATCTGCTGAAGCAGTTATTGTCTAATCAAATAACTGCCATAGGTGACGTCCCCAAAGGTAGGAAGTCACGCACCGTTTCTTCTCTAATAATTGCGCAAAAACGACACGATCTGCCCAGCTGCAAGTTAGTTCACTCTACGTTGAAACGAAGAAGCAAGCAGAAGACAATTTGTAAAAATGCGTCACGGAACACGATGAGCTCATCCTTGGCGATGAAAGTCGGTGAACTGCTTGCTAGTTTACGGCGCTGTTTTCTTTGGGGTGTTACTTGTCAGAACACAGGCCGAACCTTAAGTGCATACCCAGGCAGCACGCCAACACAGGACTGATGTAGGCGTGAAGTCGGCCAAAGTCGGCAGCGATATCGGGCCTAAGTCGGCAAATCGCGCTCGCGCTACTTTCACCCACATCTGCCCGATGACGGCCAGCCACAATGGCTCCACTGTGGCGAAGCCACCATGGGTCGAACTTGGCCAGCCAGAGTGGGCGAAATTTGGCCAGCCAGCGTGGGCGAAATTTGGCCAGCCAGCGTGGGCGAAATTTGGCCAGCCAGCGTGGGCGAAATTTGGCCAGCCAGAGTGGGCGAAATTTGGCCAGCCAGAATGGGTCGGATTTGGCTAGGTAGCATTGGCCGATGTTGCGGGCATTCAGGCTTTTTTGGCGTGTTGTCGGCCATGCCGACATCGGGAAACCCCTTGCGCGACCGTTCACAGCCGCTATGGTGTTTCTAGTGTTTACCCCACGTGTGTCGTGCCGTTTGGATTGCAAAAATTTTTATTTTTGTGTTTTCACATTTTCCAAGGGCTATGAAGGCATTTTCTAAGGACCAACAGTAGTTTGTGTAAATGTGCCTCTCATGCATACGCGAAAGCTTTATTAACACAGTAATAAGTGGGGCTTAGTGGATCCTCTGTACTTTCTATTAATGCGTTCTAAACAAAACAAATAACACAACAAGACAGGTTTATAGGGAAAAGCACTATTTCATTTATTTTGTGAACTCTGCATTGATAACATGCTATTCTCGTGCTGCACCGTCGTAGTGGAAACGCTTCGGCAAGGGTGGAACCTGCGTGAAAAGGCGTGAATAGTTAGCACAGCTGTGGAGCACATCAGCACTATACTATAATTGTATGCAATTTATGTGCGACTCATGAACAAACGCGGAAATTCAAGAAATGTCGTAAACATCTCATAATCGGGCACTACTTTCGAAAATAACAAAAGAAAGTTGCCCTTTTACTATAAAATGAATCTATGTTCAATATTCAACCCCCAGATCTTGGCTTTGTGTCACTTTAGATACCCAAGGGAAAAAGAATAGAAACACGAGTAAAGGTTCCGTTGCAAAGCAATTTTAAAAGCGGCACATTAGTTGAAATAGGTGCATTTTGCATTATAATAAATTTCATATTTTTGGCATACATCGGAAAGGAAAACATGTAGACGTGAGCTAATACGACACACACCAAGGATGGGCTCTTTAGGCAAAAATGTCCTTAAATGATAGGTGCAAGGCGCATTATGAGCAGATATTAGAGGAAGAACATATTTTCAAGGCTACTTTAAAAATGCCATCGCGAGCCGGTCTGCCGCACGCGTCCTACACCAAGGAGCGCGTATTCGGTATCACGTTACCTTTAAAAATACGGGCAAGAAAAAGAAATGTTACGAGAGCTGCAAGTCGCCACACAATGGGTGTTTGATACAAGCACAGGGTTAACTATATGAAGTAAAATTGCTTTGGGACAACGTGCGTAGGCTCTTTATTCGAAAATATAGAGCCTACGCACCTCACGACCTAAATAATATATAGCCCCGCCACGGTGGTCTAGTGGTTACGGCACTCGGCTGCAGATCCGAAGGTCGCGGGATCGAATCCCGGCCGCGGCGGCTGCATTTCGATGGAGGCGAAATGTTGAGGCCCGTGTGCTGTGCGATGTCAGTGCACGTTAAAGAACCCCAGGTGGTCGAAATTTCCGGAGCCTTCCACTACGGCGTCTCTCGTAATCAGAACTGGTTTTGGGACGTTAAACCCCACAAATCAATCAATCATAAATAATATATAAAGGTGGAACCGGTACTTTAACGTCGCAACAAGAAGTGCCAGGCCCCATTCTGAAAAGTGGTCAGCAACTTACCGAATTTCGGCATCCGCTGTGCACTCTTGAGCTGTGTGTCAGCAATACAAATTCAGCGACGGCACTGTAGCCTCACCAAAAGGTGCAGGCTTGTGTTCATATACAACCGATGTCACAGTTGTGATGGGCATTGTCTTAGGAGTTACACTGGCCAAGGAATCGCGCAATCAACTTGATGATCGATAAATGCGGTACATGCGCCGATACGCATAGGCAGACTGCGCATTCGTACACCTTCCATGTCGGTAGCACTGCAGCCGCGACGAGAGAGCGCAGAAAGTTCCCCGAAAACTGCGCGGTCTCCCGCTCCGAAGGGCCACCACTGCCCACTGCCACCGAAAGCAGGTTCAGAACGACATTCTTTGCAAACTCTAAGTGCGCACAATGGACGTGCAGGGAGGGGGCCGTGACGAGGGTGGTCAGTTCGGGAACCGACGCGCGTCCCCCCCCCCCCTTCACGTACTTTTTTTTATTTTTAGTTTCTGCTAGCTTAGCATAGGTTGCTTCTAGGCAGAATATGCGCGTTTTTCTTTCTTTTTTTTTGTGGTTGTCGCAAAGCGTGGAAGACAGCGTTTCTGCTGGGCAAAAGCACAATGGCGGGGACACCCGCCGGGACAGCATTTGTTAAGTGCAGCCTGGTGCAGCTTATGGAGTATGCTTGTATGAATGTGTTCTCTTGCTAGCTACCTGTAGCATAGGATTTCGCAGAGGCTGAACCACCCACTCTAGCTAAAAACGCGATCGAAATGCTGCACTGCACGTAACAAACGTAGCGAGGGCGCGCGGCGTCCGCCATTGTGAATTTCTGCAAGTTTCTGCAGCGCAGGAAAACACGTGCTCCCTTCCCGCGCGACAAGAAATATTGCGCTGAACCTCTGCTCGCGCCCTTCTTTTACTCTTTTTGGTTATAAATAAATTAGTTTTTAAGTACTAGAAAACGCAGATGTGGGATTCTATCGACACCATAGTCAGAGACAAATCCGACACTCGCTGCACAGAGCATGCAGTCAAGCTCGATATATTCTGCTCATCTAACTAGTACAACGTAACCGCGATGGCCGATGTGTAAAATAATTCGATATGTATGGAAAGAACGCACTAACGGTCGTTCACAAAAAGGCAAAGAAATAAAGAAAGAGGGAATTATACACAATGCCATGGACATCAAAAGGACAGAAAGTTGAGCGAGTTGGTAACATTCCATAATCAAAAGAAGAGGCGTGCAGGACACGGACACAAGAAGAGCAGTGAACACCACGAACGCCGACTAACAACTGAAGCACAGCACAGAGGCGAAAAAGAAAGAAGACACACAGCTTATCTGCGCATGCTCGGAAAAAAATGCGCATGCTCGGAAAATGCGCATGCTCGGAAAAAAATGAGCAGATGGAAGGTAAGAAGCGAACAGATATCTGTCCGGTTAAGCACTTAGCCAAGAACAATTTCACCGACTGTCGCATGGGTGTGGTGTATAAGATTCCTTTTAGCTGCGGACGTTTTTATGTAGGACAAACCGCGCGTTGTATTAATCAAAGATTAATTGAACACAGAAGGTCGCTATCAGGTGGGACGCCGTCCAATCTATCCTTGCACTGCCAGGTCTGTAGCTGCATGCCCGAGTTACACAAAACCGAGATCCTGTACAGGCATAGGAACGAAGATACGCGTTTATTGGTTGAGGCCTGGCATATTAGTATTAGTGGAAGTGCATGCGTGAGTCAACCGTCGATTATCTTAAACAGAGAGGAGATAGAATGTCTTAGCAGTTGTCTATCGCGTAGAACGGCACGTGTAACAGTATGACAGGTGGCGCTCCCATTCCGAGCATGCGCAGATAAGCTGTGTGTCTTCTTTCTTTTTCGCCTCTGTGCTGTGCTTCAGTTGTTAGTCGGCGTTCGTGGTGTTCACTGCTCTTCTTGTGTCCGTGTCCTGCACGCCTCTTCTTTTGATTATGCCATGGACATATTAAGGAATTATTAGCCTATTGTATCTGTGTAGTAGTAGAGAGCATGGAGGTGGAAAAGGGAGGTATAAGTTTACCCGACGAGTAGACAATTATTTTCTGTTGCTGAGCTTATGCGAGCTGCGATACATGCGTTGCGGAGCGGCTTTTGAAAGGAGTGCACTAGTTTTGCGAACGCACTGATGAAATGTAGTGGAGGGGCACGTGGTCAACAACAGCTGGACTTAGGACGGTTGGTTTATACTGTGACCCTGCACAAACATATGAAGAAACTAGGGAACAGAAGAGAGCTTTGATTTTCAACTGATTTTTTTTTCAGCGCATGCTTGCTGTTTTTTATATACCATAAAATACGCGCATCGCCTGCGCAAGAACACTTTGTGATCACATACACTCTAGTAGAACTCACCAGAAAAGCTCTCTATATATCAATTATACGTGTGCGCATTTGTTTGCCACCTTTGAGATGAAAAATGCTTGCCATATGACTGCTTTGTATTTTTCGTTTTCGCCTTTTTCGCAAATGTCGTGGTCTTGACAAGAGCACTTCATTTGAATTTGCAACACAAAGGATCTATGTATTTCATGGTGTATAAAAACAGCTAACATCCTCTGATTATAAAATGAGCACTAGATCTGTTTTGTCCCCTCGCTGTCACGCTCTTAGCTCCGTATACCCTTCTTTTGCATAGGCTGCTAAATGTCAGTAGGATAACGCCGGTTGCGAGAGTTTATTTTTGCTTGAGCGCACCATAATGTCTGCGCTAGACCTTTTTTGTCCACTCGCTGTTGCGCTGTTACCTCCGTATGTCCTTTGCATCCATAGGTTGCTAAATGTCAGTCGTATATAGCGCCGCTTCCGACTGTTCATCTTTGTTTGAACATATGAGTGGTGGTTGTGCCCATCAATGTAAGCACGAACAATTTCAATGAATTTAAATTTTCTGACATGCGCGCTGTTAGATAATTTTCCACCATGCTTGTCGATCCTTCTGGCTAATTTTAACTGTTGCGCCAGCCTGTTTCGCAAAGTTCCCGCAAAACAGCCTATAGATGCATATATGAATACAGTTTATATGCATGTTTTTTGTGTGCCCTGCTTATTAAAAACAATGCGCGCGAACATAATGTCATATATGCTGTTCAAAACGCACGTGCGCTATGTTCCGGCACTGAAACGCGTATACATGAATATATGAAGCTCAACATCTGATTCTTACGTCGAATCTCTCAAGTGAATTTTGGTAATGCTTGTCTCGATCGGATCTCTATTGTTATATACAGCAGGCTTCCAAAGAGGCCCGGCTGATATCAACCATGAAAGGCTGCGGCGTAGTCGACGTTGCCTCCAGGACAGCAGAAATGACTCAATGTTTCCTGTGAAATAATCTTTCTGGGCAAATATCACGCCAAATTCGCCGTTCCTCAGGCGATTCTGATGAGCGGCAAAATCGGCGCCACATTTGCCGGAGAAAGTTATCGGCTAGCCGACGGGGGCTCTAAGGTGGCATACTTGGCACAGTGTTGCCGATAAATGGCGTCGGCCAGCCCATATTGTCTGTAGAAAGGCAAAATCGGCGCCATACTTGCCGTTGAAAGCCATCGCCTCAGCCGATGTCGGCAGTAACGCGGCATATGCGGCCCCATGTTGCCGATTACAGTGGACGGCCTGCCGATATCGGCGGGGCAGCGGCTATAGTAGCCCGACGTTGCCAGTCTTTGATGTCGGCGTGGCCGATACTGGCTCGTTGTCGGCAACATTAGGCCGTGGATGGGCCGAACTTTGCCGCCATAAAACCAATATCGGCCCTACGTTGCGTGCTGCCTGGGTATGAACCGAAATCACTAGACGTCATTCTGAACAGTCAAGTGTAAGAGCTCGTGTTTCAGATATATAGTGGCAAGTTCACCTCAACTGCACCATAAAATTCCTAGACTTCCTGTCGAAGAAAGAATTCTGGGTTCACATGGGAACCCTTCTGTAATGCGGTTTATGTAAGGCGCCTGTAAAAGGCCACAGCTTTCCTGTCCGACACTATTCGCGGGATGTAACGGGCGTTACCTTTTTACAACCTCATCAACACTTTACGTGTTACGGAACGTTGTAGGACATGGTTTACCGCAACTTTGAGGAGTGCCCATATACGGAGGGAACGGCACCTGCGTTAGGGTAAAGGGGCGTCCACACTACCGGCAAAGCAGCTTGCCGTTCGCTGTTTGCCGTTCTGAACTCGCCGGCCGACGGTGATAGTCCTGAAAAAAAGCAAGGTTACCTCGCCGCAGAGCTTGCCGGAGAATTTGGTGCCGAGACCCAAATCGTCCGGCAGCCGGCGGCCGGATGTGACCAATTAGCGACGGAGGATTGGTTCCTATGGCCACACTCGCGAGCCGCCGAGACGGCGTCATCAGCCTGGCAGGGCCTCACTTTTTTTTCTTCGTACCCGATTCTCGACTTCCGCGAAAGAAAATTTCACACCACGAGCGTTTTAGAGACGTTTGTACGCGTTTTATTAGGATAGAAAAACCTACATTACAAATAGGAAGACATGAATACGAATAGATAAAGTTGATCAAGAATTTATTTACAAATACATGCACATTGTAACATAGATTTTCCTACTAAAATACTACAGGGAAAACTGGCGCTGCGATCGTGAAGCTGCCATGAGAATGATGGGTATGACATGGATTTGTCTAGTCTTCGTGCGTGCGGCTTCAAAAGTTTTGGCGGATTTGTTTATTCCTGTTTTTTAACACCAGTGGCAAGAGTGAAGTTACTACACTTTTTCATTACGCGACGAAAGCAGCGGCTGTAGTGTACGCTTTACTGGCTTTACTGCTAGAGATCATCAGACTGTCGCATATACCAAAGTCGTTTGCAATAATGAGGTGTCATGCAGAGTTTCGTTGTTCTCTTTGTTGATGGATGGCCACACATATTACTTGCAGCGGTACTTTACCCAACTTTAGAAATATTCGCGCTGCGTCTCCCTAACCTTATCGATGCGGTTTTGCTGTTCTTTTTTTTCTTTTGTATCAGATGCGATAGAATCTGTAATCGTAGGGTCGCTTTCACGGCTGACATACACCCCTTGTCAGAAGGCTGTTCGTATATTTTGTACCACGGCATTTTAATTCCGCTGTCTGATTAATTCAACGCCGACCAAACGCGCCAAGCAGGCGCACAGTTATCGTGCATAGTAGACGCCCAGTGGACGATAGGCAGATGCGCCTGCGGACGATGCTCAAAAAGTCAGCTCAGATAAAAGCTCAGGCGCAGTTTCCGATGGACTTTAACGGCACGGTTGTTTATATAACACCACGTTTTTTCACAAAACCAACCACCAAGGGACGGGCGATACTGCGCTGCTGCTACGGCCTCGCGGAGCGGCTTGATCCATGCCTATAGTGTGTAAAAATGCAGTGGAGCACTTGCCCTGCACTAAAAGAAGCGAGAAAAGGACCGTTAGCTATATTTAGAAGACACATCTACCTTTTACATACTTGAAAACGCCCTCGCGTCACTTGCAAGAGCAATAATCTTTAAGTTCGAACACAAGTACATCTGCAACTTAAACCTGTATGGACGCTGCTAAATATGGGCACAAGCAGAGGAGGCAACATTGCCATATCGCACATTATTGCTAAATTTCTGAGCTTTCCGTATATTTCTAACCGCGAGAAAGCTACTAGTACCTGTGCACGCACATAGTTATTCCAAAATCTTCCATTTTAGTCCAATATTTTGTCGTAAACGTATTTTTAGAAGTTGTAAACCGATACGAAGCCAGAAGAACGAAGAATAGGCAAATCCATGTCACACCCATCATTCCCGTGCAGGCTCAACCGCCTTGTTTGAAACTCTGATCGACACTAGCGCCAGTTTTCCCTCTAGTGTTTTAGTAGGAAACTATGCACTGTATTATTGTAATTGGCCGAGCCACGATATTGTGCTCGGGGTATTGGAAACAGTATTTGCTCTACGTCACCAAGCTATCGCGAAATACAGAAGAGCAAGTGATCGGCGGCGTAAAATTAGATTTGACGACGATCGGACCACAGGAAGCGCCCACCGGCGTATCGCTGGCAAAAAGAACGCCAACTGGTAGCTCTAGCCCAAAAAGAGACAGCAATGCTAGGAGACAGCGCACTAGCTCGCGTGGCATATACCTTTCAGTGCGCAGTCGTGGCTCACACAGACCTACAATACGACACGAACAGAGACGCACGTGGTTTTGTTTTTCCAATCAGAACTTTCCTGCATGTATAGAACACACCGCTTGACATCACCACTTCCTGCAGGCACACCACTGTCTTTCGGTCAAGTCGAGCAGCAGAACTAAACTTGAAGGGTCCTCGATGTTCCGGTATATCCAAGGAGGATAAAAAAAATACTTTTTTTTATCCCCCTTGGGTATATTCAGCTTGGTTGCACTTAACCATTCGGCGTCGTGCGTAAAGAGTACGCCGATGTCATAGTAGGAGGCAGCACTACAGGTGATCACATCCACAGGCGTCGCGATATATCCGTGTTCGTGCCGTCATCAGGCGTCACTGCCCAACGCACTATACGCAATTTCAGAATTTGTCACAGAAAAAAGCAGCCCTGAAAAAGTTCGCGGCGTTGACGCGCGTAGACAATGCAAAGCGAGCGAAACGTCACCTTCACACGATCATGCAGCGATTGTGGGGGATTCGAAGCGCCCAAAACCTCGCCGTCTGTTCGTGTCACGGGACTTCCGCGACGGTGAAACTTGGTCTGCAGTGTAGACAGCCCTCGCTCGACTGCCGTCTGAGGTATCCGCAGGCCGGTGTACCGTTACGGCGAGTTTGCCGGTAATGTGCGCGCCCTCTTATGCACTATTTAGATACGCTCATAATGGCAGCAGATATCAAGTATCTTATGCCCATTACTAAAGAAGTGGCCTTTGGTGGGCCTCATGTTGCCCTCCAACTTAGTCTTACGTTTGTATGCATTTGAGAAAAGAAAGGAGGGGGAGCTACGATACCAAAAAATAAAGAGAGCGTGGTTTTCCTTAATAACTCTGCGCTCCTCGCGCTTTCAAAATACTTCACTGCTTTCTACACCGACCACACTGAGTGCCAAGTGCTAATTAGAGCCCAGTGAAGATTGTTTTGAAAAACCAGTCACGGTATTCGCAGGGCTCTAGTACTCCACAGTCGACCTGAACGCTGCGGGATCTAATCTTGGGCGCGGCGACTGCATTTCGATGGAGGTGAAATGCTGGAGGCCCGTATACTCTAGGGTTACAGTGCATGTGTGATGCGGTTCTGTGGAATTCTGTAGAAACGCACGTTGCGTCTGACGACGGCAACGTGTTTAGAAAGATGGCGAGGCTGTTTTCTGCGAAGACTTTATAAGAAAAGTAATAACAAACAACGACATGGACCTAACAAACTAATAAATGAAAATACTCAACAATATCGAACAGAGTGAAAAAACGCAAACGAACACGCGAGTAGAGTCAGAGTTCGGAACAGTCTCACCGAGGCTGGTCGGCCGGTGTGGTGGTTCGTGGGCCCAGGACTCAGACACAGACAGCTCAATCACCGACAAGGAAACATTTATCGACTGGACGAGACAGCACATACACTCTCAATGGACAAACAATACAAGCAAGACACTCTGTTCCCTAATCTCACGAAACTAAACGGCGCGTTCTGCTTGACGTGACGTCAGAGGTCCGCCAGCACCACTCACAATACCGTGGATCTTCAAGGCGGCGCACGCTTGCATCAGAAGAGGAGGCACGAAGAGTCGTGCGCGGACACAAGCAGATCCCGAGGTACCCGCTCAGGAGAGTGTCGGGGTAGAATTCATATCTGAAGTGGCACCGAGGCCACGCCCTCAGCAACACTTGCGCCTGACGGCAACGCGGCACCGTGACCACGCTTTCAGCACGCGGTTGTGCGGCACTGGAACTTGCGCGGCACCGTGACCACGCTCTCGGCAGGTGGTTGTGCCGGACTCGAACCTGCGTGGCACCGTGACCACGGTCGGTAGATGGTCCCGGCCACACCACAGCTCCAGCCGCTCGTACTGGCCCGCTCGCCGGTCCACCGCAGGAACAGCCAGCAAGGTCCAGGACACCTGCCACAGGAGAACGCCCGGTACGTCCCAGCTGGTCTGGTGGCACCAGCTCGGTGCGTCTGTTCTCCTGGGCCGAACGTGACACCGCTCGATCGCTGGTACGCTCGATCCGCTTTGGCGTTCCGAAGCACCGAAAGCCACGCGGATCACGTTTCGCGTGCTCAAGCGCGCACTCTTCGTCGTCGTCTTTGTTCCTTTTTGCGCGCCGAAACAGACATTCACTACAGCCGGTGAGGGAGAAATCCTCGCACGTGAAGCGTCGGCGTGAGCTGGGCGTCGTCAAGGGGTGGTGCTGTGTCGACACTGGTGTCGCCGTGCTGATGCGAGCCAGGAACGCAGACGACGGGCACTGGAGTCACGGGAAGCCTCACGCTCCCACTCGTGACTCGACGAAACGAAGCAGGACTCCGGCATACACCCGACAGTACTGCTTCTCCCGGACCTCAACGAAGAAGCAGATGGACCGAGGACGCGCAGAGTAGTGGACCTCCTGGCCAGGTTGTCGTTCGGCGGGGCAGCACTCGGGCCTACACCCGACGGTGCTGTCGGAAGCTCGGGTGGCTCGTCCGGCATCGGAAGGAGACGACGTCAGGAGCTCGTTGCCGAGCGGAGCCATACACCCTGACTCTTGGCGCCCGCCAGGCACGCGAGACTACGCCGCGACCATGGTTCTGGCGGAGAGCTCCCGTTCCACGTCCGCGCTGATGGAACGCCGCCTTGCTTCTCCTCAATATGGCGCCTCACGTGCACGTGCCACGTGGCACGCTCAGTGTTTCTTTTCCTTTTCTTCTTCTCGCCTCGTGAGACAGCTTCTCGTCGTTGTCATTTTCTTTTTGGGCTTATGGATCCGCGCTACTGCATGATCGCTTCGCCCTTGCCGGCGTTGATGCACCACAAAGAATAGCTGTCGCGCACTTTTCCCATGAAATAAGCCCCCCCTTCAAAAGCTTTGTTTCCCCAACCAAAACTTCAGTCAAGTGCGTGAAATATATTGACACTTGCACATTCCGCGAGAAAAAGAAACACCACATACAAACACTGACATTTTGACATTCAAACTCCTAGCACATTTTATAATAAATAAAGCTAGAAAAACACTGAAAGACGAGCTCATGACGCACCTGTACATCTCCAGTTAGCATTAGCATTAACCAAACACATCACTGCACTTTGTTCAGCAGACAACCAACAACTAACAATGAGCACAGTACAAAATGACCACACGTAACAGCAAGTGCACATTCAATATTAAATACAGTACAAATTGTCCACACGTAACAGCCAAGTGCCCATTCATGTAGCATATTTACGATGAAAGTAAGAGAATCGTCTATGGTCAAAGTTCCTTAAACAGCGGCTGGCGTTTGCGCACCTGTAACTACGTTATGGCGTCCCACACGAGAAGAATGTCACCATTCACTTGGTTATACAGTGCAGACAACAAATTTGCACGGCCGGGCATCCACAGGCAAGATTTCGGAGACTCAACATGTTCGACCTGCTTGTGTTCGTTGATTATCACTACAACCTCTGCCAGAACCAGACACTGGATTGGATGAAGTTCCAAGCATCGAATTCGATGCAAAGGCGTATGAGTGAAGACTTTGGACTCCGAAATGCCTTCCTGCGGGAGACAAGTCGTCAAGACATGCTTCTCTGGAGACATGGCTCCTGAACCAAATAAGGTAAAAGATGACTCAACACTTCTCCCATTTCTCAGGATCTCTTGCAATACCCCTCTGCTATAACGTCGGAGACCGGCATTTCTGCAGATGCCACTCGTACTTTCACTGGAATCCCTTGGGGATTGTTTACCGGTTACTTCTTTAGTCGCCTGCTGCTCTCGACATGAGACGTCGCTATATTCGCGGTTTCTTGATGTCACCAGATTTCGAAGTACATTTCCGTACGGATCTGTGCAATGCCTACATGACTTGTTACTGCACCGCGCTGCAAGATCTCCGAATACGGAAGGGCCACCTCAGATTTCGCACTATGACATTCAGCTACAGCTGGGCCACTCTTTAGTGCACCCAGTGGCACCCACGAGGGAGAATCGACATTAACCCCTTGAGGGTTCTCTTCATGGCGTTCGCCACCGTTCTCTGAAGAGGAAAGAATTGTTCCTTTAATGGAACTCCTTAAAAGAACTACTGCCCCTCCATTAACAGTATCTTGACTCCCAGAAGCTCCAGAATCTATGTCACTCTGACGTGTACTCTGCCTAACGCTCGTGAAGCTGCTCTCTGCCTCGTTCAGCTCATCTGAAATCCAAGTGCCTGAGTCCATACAATCGACACTGTTGGCAACTATGGATTCGCGCGCTTTGGCTGCATTTTGCGCTTCCAGCAACCGCAGGCGAAGTTGACGGTTCCTTTCCGCCACTTCATGCGCTAGTGCAAGCTCCGCTTCCCGGGCACGTTCGTCACGCTCGCGCCTTTTACATTCTAAAGTTAACTCTGCCTCCCGGATACGTTCCTTACGCGGAGCCTCCTCGCGCAGCGCATCGCATTCCTCAGCGAGCTCCTCCTTCTCGCAGTGTGCGCTGTTCCTCAATCCATGCCCAAAATGCGTCTACCAATAAGTCAAGTTTCTCACCGAGAATAGTGAGCTCGGCTAAATCCATGTCGCAGTAGTCGTGCTCTTTTGATCCACAAAGAAAACAGCCCCGCCCCACGTTGGACGCCATTGTGATGGGGTTCTTTGGAATTTGGTTGAAACGCCCGTTGCGTCTGACGACGGCAACGTGTTTAGAAAGATGGCGAGGCTGTTTTCTGCGAAGACTTTATAACAAAAGTAATAACAAACAACGACATGGACCAAACACACCAATAAAATGAAAATACTCAATGTTATGTTCGGCGGCACATCGGCGGGCAAGAGCAGGCGACGGCGCCCTAGCGCATGGCTTTTCCCGTAGAAACGTCGTGGTATGCACTCTGTACGCAGTTGACGTGGCGGCTTTGTTCCCGCGACACACGCGGTCAGTAATTGCAGTGACGGACATAGCTGCACAGCATAGGGTTGACATGATGGTTGACAGGTCTCTTCACTGCGGTACAGTAG
Organism: Hyalomma asiaticum; assembly: GCA_013339685.2. NCBI lineage: Eukaryota > Metazoa > Arthropoda > Arachnida > Ixodida > Ixodidae > Hyalomma > Hyalomma asiaticum. The sequence goes on along the minus strand of CM023484.1, from coordinate 139,635,898 downwards.
AGCATTTTCGGAAGAGCATCCGAGAAAGGAACAACTAGGGGGGAGTCGCTTGCAAGAACAGCGGGGGCTCGCTGTCAAAGTCATCCTTTGACCTTTGTGCTCGCTCGAACTGTCGTCAACGGGCCGCTCCTTCGGAGGAGATGACCCCGTCGTGGAAATGTGCGGAAGTGCTTTTGGGTACAATAGACCTGTCAAACGGTTCTCTTGAAGTGTGGCTGGGTTGCATGCCGCCGGGTAAACAGAGTGGCAATGTAGGCCTGCTGCAGAGTTCTGCTAACTGATCACGTGTTTAGTGGATGATATCTTTCGGTGAAGCTCGGTGCAGCAAGCGGGTCGAAAGGTCGGACCGCGAGGGCGTTACCGTAGGCTCTCATGGAGAGGATGAACATGTACGTGATTGGTAAAGTGCTGCATATGGGTTGGTCCCAGGAGGCGGTCGCAGAAGCGATCAAGTGTATTTAACGGAGAAAAGAGAATCGGAGGAGAAGGAGAGAGCTTAGCGCTTACTTGGGTCGCAGACGCGGCAAGGTGGTCGGAGGTCGAGCTTAGCGCTGCCTCTGACGAGTTATGATGAAGTTTTAAAGCTTAGCGCTTGTTCACGTTTAAGTGCAAACGTTAAGGGCTCGGGATGAACCACTTGGTGTGGTTTGAGCTCAGTTGTGTTCTTGAGATGTCTGGTGACAGTACTGGCCGCCCCGGCCAAGTTTTGTAAATAATGTAAATAAACCTGAGTGTTTTACTGTGAGGACATCTTGCTCCAGACTCCGTCCTTCAACGTGTCGCCGCGGACATCGGAACCATCATCGAGAGATAAGATCAACATTCAAATTTAACTGTCGCAGTCGACTGCGCCAGTTAAAATTGGATGATGATATCTTCCTCTCTCTCGATGGTTCCGATGTCCGCGGCGACACGTTGAAGGACGGAATCTGGAGCAAGACGTCCTCACAGCAAGACACTCAGGTTTATTTACATTATTTACAAAACTTGGCCGGGGCGGCCAGTACTGTCACCAGACATCTCAAGAACACAACTGAGCTCAAACCACACCAAGTGGTTCATCCCGAGCCCTTAACGTTTGCACTTAAACGTGAACAAGCGCTAAGCTTTAAAACTTCATCATAACTCGTCAGAGGCAGCGCTAAGCTCGACCTCCGACCACCTTGCCGCGTCTGCGACCCAAGTAAGCGCTAAGCTCTCTCCTTCTCCTCCGATTCTCTTTTCTCCGTTAAATACACTTGATCGCTTCTGCGACCGCCTCCTGGGACCAACCCATATGCAGCACTTTACCAATCACGTACATGTTCATCCTCTCCATGAGAGCCTACGGAAACGCCCTCGCGGTCCGACCTTTCGACCCGCTTGCTGCACCGAGCTTCACCGAAAGATATCATCCACTAAACACGTTATCAGTTAGCAGAACTCTGCAGCAGGCCTACATTGCCACTCTGTTTACCCGGCGGCATGCAACCCAGCCACACTTCAAGAGAACCGTTTGACAGGTCTATTGTACCCAAAAGCACTTCCGCACATTTCCACGACGGGGTCATCTCCTCCGAAGGAGCGGCCCGTTGACGACAGTTCGAGCGAGCACAAAGGTTAAAGGATTACTTTGACAGCGAGCCCCTGCTGTTCTTGCAAGCGACTCCCCCCTAGTTGTTCCTTTCTCGGATGCTCTTCCGAAAATGCTCTACTGTACCGCAGTGAAGAGACCTGTCAACCATCATGTCAACCCTATGCTGTGCAGCTATGTCCGTCACAGCAATTACTGACCGCGTGCCTCGCGGGAACAAAGCCGCCACGTCAACTGCGTACAGAGTGCATACCACGACGTTTCTACGGGAAAAGCCATGCGCTAGGGCGCCGTCGCCTGCTCTTGCCCGCCGATGTGCCGCCGAACATAACACTAAACAATATCGAACAGAGTGAAAAAAGGACAAACGAACACGCGAGTAGTCAGAGTTCGGAACAGTCTCACCGAGGCTGGTCGGCCGGTGAGGGAGAAATCCTCGCACGTGAAGCGTCGGCGTGAGCTGGGCGTCGTCAAGGAGTGGTGCTGCGTCGACACTGGTGTCTCGTGCTGATGCGAGCCAGGAACGCAGACGACCGGCACTGGAGTCACGGGAAGCCTCACGCTCCCACTCGTGACTCGACGAAACGAAGCAGCACTCGGGCCTACACCCGACAGTGCTGCTTCTCCTGGACCTCCACGATGAAGCAGATGGACCGAGGACGCGCAGAG
>CM023484.1:139595963-139633556 GCA_013339685.2 Hyalomma asiaticum | reverse complement strand
GTCATATGGTATTTGTTTTCCAACCTTCCGAGAGCTGGCCACGACAGTGATAAGAAAAAGTAGCAGAGAAAGAGGTAGAATTGTGTAAAGCGTTGTGGGAACTTTAGTGTCCGGCGGACGTGTCGCTTGGGCACGCCCACCGCGGTGAATGTGTTGTGCTTGTGTTTTGTGCTGAGACAGCTTCCAGCTGCAGTGTTCTCATTCATCGCACCAAGAAAGCACCTCGACGCTTCGGGCGACCAGACAGCTGGCCACCCTTAGGTCGGATCTTCCGGCGGCGGAGGAGTTTTTTGCGTTTCAAGATAGAGCGTCGGTGAAGCGCGCCATAGCCGCGGGCATCGGGGCTGCGAGATGACCTTATGGGGAGCACGTGTTCCTTTCTCGCCCAAGGTCGCGACCACCCAGCCCGAAACCACCTTGGTGTCGTTAGGAGACGGCGCGTAAGGAGGATGAGTCGACTTTCTGGCCCACCGAAAAGATACCTGTTGTCGACTTGGGGGAGGACAACCTGGCACGCACGCTTCGACCCCTGCTGTGCTGCGGCTCCGAGGGAGCCTCACCCCCGCCCGGCCGCCCCTCCTGTCTTGCAATGGCCCTGGGAGATGGAGTAGAAGGCTGCGAGGGATGAAAGGAGAGGGAGACGAGAGACGGAGATCGGACAGCCAGGGTCTCAGTGCCCGAGTTCGCTGTGCCGATAGTTGAAATGTAAATAAATGTTAAGTTTTCATTTTCAACTACTCGGAGTCGTGCCTCCATCAGTAAGCCAAACTTGATCACCGACACGAACGGCCCACGCGCGACGCTACAGGTTTCTTCATACGTGGCTACTGCCAAGTCTACCGGGACACTTGTAAAAAGTGACGTGACGTCGAACGAGACCATGGCGTCGTCTTCACCCAATGTGACACCCTTTAACTTGGCAACAAAAACAGATGAATTTTCGATGTGTGTCGAGGTCTTACCGGCTAGAGGACTCAACACTTGGTGAGGGTGGCCAGCTAGAATGAACAGGACACCAGGAACTATGCCTGCCCTTTACGCATGCTCGTTACGTCATGTTCTGCCTATATAATTGACAACGACTTCTTGTCCTGCTCAGTGAACAAGGAACCCGTATGCGGTTCCGAAACGTCCATCAACTCATCCGACTTGGTCAGTGACCGTAATTCATCTCTTCCAATGCCTGAACAGACGAATTTTCGTGGAACTCTTGACTACGTTACTTACCGAAACACTTATGGACAGGATGTCGTTACGAAGATACGTTGATTTCTTTCCCTGAGTTCAAAAATAGCTGTTTTCAAGACGCATCTGGACTTCAACCTCACGTGTAAACGGGAAGACTTGATGCCAAGGAGTCTGCGATTGAGAAGACCAGTCGCTACATCATGGGGCCACCAGACTGTTCGTCAGGCTGAGCGGAAGCTGTTACAAGCACGTGTCCTTGAGTACCATGAAATGGTGCGGAGGCTTGAAACGCAAACGTATTTTGCGCGCCGGCAGCTTGAGCACATATTACCGGATAACTTTCCAGAGGTACAGCTGCATGCAAACATTACCACGACTACGAGGGAAGGCCTTCATAGGACTTCACAAAACAGGAAACTGCAAGCACTCCGACCGGATGTGTCACAAGACGCACGAGACGTTATCAACCTTTCCTCTTACACTCCATCCGAGAAGAAAGCTGAGGTATTATCTCGTGGGTTGAATTTTAACACGGATACCCAACCAAGACCACGGGATGTGATCTGTGCGGTAGAACGTGCAGTCAGCCAACTTCCCTCAGGCGTACGTGAAGAAGCCCGCACCCGTGCCATTTGCGTGCTTTCGGGATTACGGAAGTACCGCACAAAGACGCTCTCGTCGGTAGCCGAGCAGCAAGCCATTCGCAGCCTACGGAGCAACAGAAGCATCGCCATTCTACCCTCCGACAAAGGAAAAGCTACGGTCCTGCTGAACAAGAACGACTACCACGAGAAAATGTTGGCCCTCCTTGGTGACCGTCATACATATGCTGCTACAGCCTACGACCCCACAAGTCGGCTACAGACTAAGCTATAAAAACTACTGGTCAGTTTGTTCAAGTTGGTTCCTCCGCATCACACCGGTCTCTATCACCGTCTGCTATGCACGAACGGTTCAGCCCCTGCAATGTATGGCCTGCCAAAAGTCCACAAGCCAGGCATTCCACTTCGTCCTATTGTCGACTTCACCAGGTCACCGCTCTAACGACTATCGGGCTACCTTCACCAAGAGAGAGAGAGAGAGAGAACAACTTTATTAGTGTTGAGTCCTCTAGCCGGTAAGACCTCGACACACATCGAAAATTCGTCTGTTTTTGTTGCCAAGTTAAAGGGTGTCACATTGAGTGAAGACGACGCCATGGTCTCGTTCGACATCACGTCACTTTTTACAAGTCTCCCGGTACACTTGGCAGTAGCCACGTATGAAGAAGCCTCAAAGCAGACAGTGGTCTTCCTGGTCGCACCCCCTTCGACATCCCCGAACTGAGCGAGCTGCTGCAGTTTTGTCTCAGCAAGACGTATTTTTCCTACGATGGCAAGATTTATCAGCAGACACATGGTACGGCGATGGGAGCGTCAATATCTGTCACCACGGCCGATCTAATGATGGAAGCCTTGGAAGGAAAGGTCCTGGCAACGTTCACTCCAGCCCCCAAGGTGTTTTACCGATACGTCGATGACTGCTTCTGCATTTTGAAGAAGCAAGACATCCAGCGCTTCTTGGACTGCCTGAACGCCCAGAACGTGAACATATAGTTCACCGTTGAACACGAGGAAGGCAACATGCTGCCTTTTTTGGACGTTCAGGTGCGCCGGGATGGGAGCGCCCTCGCCTTCTCAGTATACAGGAAGCTCACGCACACAGGTCGCTATCTCAGTTTTAATTCGCATCACCCCATCGGCGACAAGACGTCCGTAGTGTCATCCTTGGTGACACGCGCCGTACGGGTCTGCTCAGACGAGGATGCGTTGAAGAAAGAGCTACGGACGATCCATCAGGAGCTAAACAGCAATGTTTATCCTCATCATTTCATCTCTAAAACTGAGAAGCGGATGCTTCAATCCAGCTCACAGAGCAACGTGACAACCTGTATACGTGCGGCCATACCTTACGTCGAAGGTATCAGCGAGGCACTTTAGCGCGTATTTTCAAAATACGATTTGCGCATCGCTCACGTCCCGACCAGCAAGCTCCGGAACCAACTCATCAATGTAAAAGACAGGCTGCCAAGTGAATCGTTTCCGGGTGTTGTGTATAAGATACCGTGCGCTGATTGCCGTGAAGTGTATATTGGCGAAACAGGAAAGTTTTCTCGATGCCTCAAAGAGCACCAACGTGACGTGACTAAGAATAATCACACGACAAACGCCATCGCTGAGCACGCGCATACACACAATCATACCATTGACTGGGATAACGCCGCCATCTTCGCCAAGGAAAAGAACGTGTCATCGCGCCGGCTTCTGGAATCGCTAATCATTCAGTCGACGCCAGCTACAATGAACAGGACACCAGGAACCATGCCTGCCGTTTACGCATGCTCGTTACGTCATGTTCTGCCTATATAATTGACGACTTCTTGTCCTGCTCAGTGAACAAGGAACCCGTATGCGGTTCCGAAACGTCGATCAACTCATCCGACTTTGTCAGTGACCGTAATTCACCTAAGCCAGATCGTAGCAACCGAATCCGTGGGGAAAGCAGCTTCTATCCTGATAACGTCCACCTCTGCTCCTATGCCCCCCAACCATAAAATACATGTCTGTGGTACAGTGACCCACCAAGTACAAGGGCAGCCGTCATGCCTGTACTAACTTCCAGATACCAGCTCACAGGTACGATGTGTGCCCTCTCCCAAGAACTGGACTGTTATCGGCGATGCGGCGAAAAGCGTAGCATGCAATGGGCATCTTGCATGCCAAAGTGTACTCTTCGTCGTGGGGATCACCTTACTGGAACAGGCTCGTGCAAAACTATGCCACACCAGCCTCCACAACAGACCTAGCTGAAACCAGGGCCAGCAGTGCCCGCGGCCAAGGACTTTACACCTCTAGTGCCCCATCAAGATCACCATAGAGCCTGGACCAAAGCAACAAGTGGACCCCAAACGTCACTGAGCAAAGAAGGGGTAGTACCCTTGTGAGAAGGGGTAAGCCAGCTAAGGGCAACCATCAACTCTATCTCTTCGCCACCCCTCCAGCCTTCTATTATTTCATTCCCTCTATCGCACCAAACTTTCCAGAGCCTCTCGCCAAAAGTAATGCTGGCCATAGAACACTCCAGACACGAAATCCAAATTCAAAGATTTTGCAGAATGGCTACTCAGGCGCATAAGCACATTGAAGCCGACATTGCTAAGCTTGCCAAAATGACTATCAAGTAACCACAGCTCTTATGCTCAAATAAGCATTTATATTAGCTTTAAGGCGCCGAAAGAGACGAAGCAAGGCAAGTACAGAGGGCAGAGCACCCCTGCCCTGTGTACTCGCTTGTGCTTCGTGTCTTTGGGCAGCTTAAAGCTTCCTCAAATAATTGCTAGTGTCTTCACTTGCCATACTTGGCATTGTCACAACTAGTCCCATCCTTCGCCCCCCACCTTTCAGTGATGCCCATCTGACAGCCAATAATGTCCTATTGCACATTCTACAACCGACATGCAGGGGGTTTCGCCGCAATCAAAACCATCTGCTGCAGCTACTCTGCTTCCTCCACGCCCCCTGATATAAGAGCACTCTAGGGTGCTGGGAGAAATGTATTGCGCCAGGATACGCTCTGGTGCCATCTCCGACCCCTCCAAACTACGTCACGTTGCTACGTTTTTCAGCGATCCCTGCCGTACACTTCTTGTGTAATGAACTCACTGCTAGTTCACCCTAGGCTTGATTCCGTGAACTGAGAAGTCCCATACCCTCTTGATCATAAACTGCTATCCCCTTCCGATGCGCCTAGTCTCAGAAGTGATTGCTGTGATTGCTGAAGCTGGCTCCATTTGCACAGAGCTCTCTGTGCTTATTTTCGCCCATGTGGAATAAGGGCTACATGAACACCAACAAGAATGGGTAGGGCTTGTACAACACCCTTCTGATTCAGGACCTATCAATATATAGTGATTTCAGCCTCATACTCCGGCTACAGCACATCCCTATCATCCCCTTCATAATTTCTCTGCGTAATACTGTCATAACATAAATCCGCACCCCCTGCATTCTTCAACTTGTGCCTACAGGACATGGGGAAAAGCAACATCACCCTGAAGGCATTAAAGAGTCATAACAGAACTTCTTGCTGGGCTAGTCGGTATGCATTTATATTAGCTTGAAGGCGCCGAAAGAGACGAAGCAAGGCAAGTACAGAGGGCAGAGCACCTCTGTCCTGTGTACTCGCTTGTGCTTTGTGTCTTTGGGCAGCCTATAGCTAATATGAAATTACGACTGTCCTCTTACTGTGTCATACGTCGTAGAAGATTTTCACACTCACGTGCAGGTCTAAAAAAAGGACAACCTCAAGGTGCTACATGCATTTGTGCCTAGTCGCATTCTCTATAGTTCTCCTTACAGGAACCTCTCCTGCACAGAAAAAGTTAGAACCAACGCATTAACCCGTATGGCTACCAAAGTGGCAATTAACCTCCTTAAGAATACTCGCATGAAAGGGCTCTAAAAATTAGGAATCCTGAACACTATACATGGCCTCGTAGGTCTACTTCAACAGTTGCAGTAATTTCCCCTGGGTTCTATAGAAACAGGACAGCACATACTGGTCTAATAAAATTTGTTGCTGGGCTAGTTGGTGCATAGTTAAAATATAAGACGGTGGCGCAAAATGGGACAAGGACGAAACAGGAAGAAGCGACGTATACAAGCGCACTATATACGTATACAAGCGCTTGTATACGTCGCTTCTTCCTGTTTCGTCCTTGTCCCATTTTGCGCCACCGTCTTATATTTTACATACTGGACTCACTCGGAATTTGTATACCCACACGTGCTGCAGAGTCAGTCTCACTCCCTCGTGCGCTGTATATGGCGCACTTACGATCAATGCCCTCCCTTAGAACATTCACTCAGAATACCATGGACTCTCCTAAAGGAATATGGAGCATTGGAAGATGTTCTCTGGGTCCGTGTGCGGTAAAGACCGTTCGATAGCTGTCTTACCATCCATGAAATGCCCAACTTAAGCACTTCTTAGATCCCCTGTACTCCGGCAGAAGCAGAGTAAGCGTCTATATCCTCAGCATCGCCCAGACCAATGCCACATACATGATTAGAGATTGCAAAAGAGCCGTTCCCAATACTGCCTTCACTCGCAATAACCCTTATGCATGGCAGATATTGAGAATGCGCACCATAAATTTCGACGAACATATTGAACTCGTATGGGTGGTGACTCACTCTTTCAATCCCAAAAATGAGGCTGCTAATAACAGCCCGAGGACCTCTTACATGGTCGAATGGCAACCGTAGCAGTGATTTCTGAAAAGAGAAGGCACACATTTTCTCTGAGCTGACCCAACAGGCACGCCTCAAGCAACAAGCACGCCTTAGGCAAAATGTGGCATGCAGTGAGAGTACACGCTTCACTCTATACAGGCAAAAGGTGCAAGACACAGCAGCTGCTGTACATTCAGGAAAATTTGCTCCTTCCAAGAGCTAATAAACATGGAATCTGAAGGCTAGGCAATCCTACAGTGAAATCCAATCAGTATAACTGAATTAGAATATAGTAGCAAGGTTTTTAATAGTGGTAAAACTATATTTGAAACGTTACTACAGTTAATCAATGTCAACCTATGTAATTTTCTCTAACGCATGAAGACAATTTCATCGGTAATATGCTCATTTCCCATGAAGTGTGTCTTCACGGCAGTGCAGATATTCCCTGAAAAGGCTGCTTTATGGCATAGACACGAATGCTACAATGAAACCACCTTTACAGACAAGGTACATGTGGAACGATTTCTTGTTCGTTTTGAATGCTTTAAAATTTTAGCAATTAGATTTTTCTTAGAGAGAATTGAGCTACTGTAAGAGCCACTTAAATATTCATACAAGCCTAGTATTAATGATGCTTTGCTGACAAGATAATGCTTAGCACAAATTATATGAATATTTGGCATTCTTGCCAGGAAAAATCCGTATTTCAATGTTCAGGAACACCCGGATATGCATTTTTCGAATAAATTGTTCTTTAAACAATGAAAATGTCCTATTCATATTCCAAGTTTCTCATATTCACACATTTCCTATTCATTGTACATGTGGAAGAGAGCTGTTTCGACTCTTTGCATGCTTGAAACTTGTGCCTGTGAGTGGGGAAAATGGCGTTCCTCCATTGTTTCCAAAAGTGAAGCTTTTACAGTTTTTCAAATTTCCGCGAAAACGCGCAATTTTTCACGGAATCACGGAAAGCTAGGGCCCTTAATCATGATCATATGCCTGTTGGTCCGCGGGCCTAAATGCCTGTTCCGTCATGTGAAGCAGTTTTCTGCAACTTCGCATCATGTAACGTTTGTCTATCCGCCACCTGAGAACGCGCTCTGTAGCGGTCAGGCTCCGCCGAGACTTGAGCAGTATGAAAGTAATGTAGGCCATGCCGAAGTGCTGAACATATTAACTGTGATGCTATGTTTAAAGAAGAATGTAAGATAAACAATGTCTAGCAGTGCGTACAATCACATAAAATTTATTTCCAGCTGAAATAGCAATTTAAATTATGACCAGCTGCCTGCATTATCTTTCATTCCACTAAAGTAGGTGCTTCTACTTTGCCAAACTTAGCAAATGAACTCAAACCCTCATTCAGTTCTTTTTTTCTCTTGAAGTGACACCAGAGGCAAACAACTTTTTACAGCGCAGTGTTTTGCGCCGTCTCTTACCATCATGAAATATGCACGTATGCACTTTTATAAAATGCATGGCATTGGTGCGTGCACTTCTTTCTTATTTTGCACTCATGCACTCAGCCCACTTCTACATCTAAGCGGAGGTGCTTCATAGCACATCATAGCCTTTGCAGAGTATAAGAAAGGGGGTGCGAAAGGGAAGCGAAGGTGAAAAAGGGAAAGAGTAGACCATAGCATAGTAAGAGGCAAGAAGGTTGGAAAGTGAAGTGAGGGTGACGAGGAGGGAAATGAGGAGGGGAAAGGCAGCAGCTAATGCTGTGTCTTCAGCCTTCGCACCACTAGGGTAGAGCTGCTCAAAATTTTTGTTAGAATCATGGTTGAGTGCTTGACAGCATCTAAAACGTCGCTATTCACCTACACCAGTGCATTGTTCACTGGAAAATTAGGTAAATGCACGACAAGGCTTGAGCCACCAGTGGGATATTCTGCTAACAAGGCAAGGTGAAATAGTCAAGTGTCAGAAAAAAAGGCATTTGCGCTAAAACTGCCAAATCTGCCAATAGTAAAAAAGGCCATTGCAGTGTATTATATGATGGAATAAAATGCTGCTTCCTTATTTCTGCTCCATTCCCTGAAAAACAATCAACGAGATCCATTGCAAGAGTCTTCAATCATCACAAAAAGCAACAGTCGGCAGAAAGGGTATGCAACAGGTCCTATGACACCATAGGGCTTGTTCGTGCTCATGCTGCCCTGTCCCGTTTCATTGTGCGGTGGCTGCGCCGTTGGTGAGTGGGAGAGGGGGACAGACGGGGATGCGGTGAGGAAGAGTGGAATGGCGATTTCTTCTCCCCTGTGTTTTTCCTTTCCCAGCGGCAGATGAAGCGGTAGCCACACAGAGAGACAGGATAGGGTGGCGTGAGCGTGAACACGGCCATAGAAACAGGTCTCTCTGCAGATGCTGACAGTGGCATCAGCTCTCTAGTATAGCTAGAGCCTCCTTCTCTTTCACTGCTCCCGCCTTTCACACACCTGGCTGATCTGTCGGTCAGTAAGGAGATAAAACAGCGAATCTACATCAACAGCACCTGGTTTAGTGGGTGGTTTTAATAATTCAAATAGCATGCTCACCACTAAATATGCTTTTCTTTCAAACTAGGCAATTTCTGGCACAAAAGAAGAGCTGCAATGTTTCTTGAAGGGCATATTAATAGTTGAAATTGATGTAATATTTGCGTTTGGTGTGCCTGCTCTCACCTATATTGCTATGTTCAGATCATATGGTTCTGACATGCTTTGATGCTTTTTGTTAGTGGAATAACGCAACAATGGCAATTTTCTGGCCTGCATTATTAACACAGTTCATTTTATGAGGCAAGAGGCACGGAAACTGATCCATTTTTTATGCAACCACCTAGTTTTTATAATCAAGATGCACATAATACTGTAGTTTAAATTATTTTCTGGATAAATCCAGTCTACATAAAGTTATCTTGCTGAAAAACAGAGACCCAAAGAGTGCACTTTTAACGCATTTGATGAGAAGAAGCACTTGGGAAATACAACATTGTTTCCAATGTAAAACACAAATGAAAGTTACCACACGTCGGTACAAATGTAGTCAACTGTAGCATCAGTGCACCTTATGTGATTACTTCTGATGAGTTGGCTGCCAATGCACAAGCCGCCCTGAAATAAGTATAAATAAATAAGCAATAAAATTCCATGACTATGCCCTGAAAAAATTCTCTGTGTGTGCTTCCGATGATAGCCACACTGACATGCCCTACATGCTTGTTAATTTCATGACCTTGATGGTTAGACTTCTTCCCTCCGTTGTTTTTCGCCCGCTCATTCCGCTGTCAGCAAAACGGTTGACAAGCTGCCGACCAGAGGATTGAAGGCAGGCTGCTTCACCTGCTGGCACCTTGAGGGAACGACGGCTTCGACATCTGGTTGTTAAAAACAACATTTAATGAACAACCTCCTTAAAACACAGTTCACCGGGTTAAATACACTTCTAAAAACAAAAGCACTCTCGCAGTCCAATCAGAATCGGAAAATGTCCTTCTTTCTCAAATTCTGGTTGGCTGCCGTTGGAAGGTACATCCTCACGCCCCTTCACCCAATGCCTTCATCTGTACCCGCCTCTCCCACGTCGATCGCCGGTGCGCCTCTCTCTCTCCTCTCTCTCGAAGACTGGCGCCGGCCTGTCGTGGCATCGTGCTCCGAGCTGGGGTCCCAGGGCTGAGCCGACGTACCTGTCAGTTCACGGAACCCGCGTTGGGGATTCCCCGTGATGCTGCACGTGGCTTGGTTCCCAGACCACGGTCCATTGTCCGCTGGCCGCAGATCTCCGCAGAATAAATCAGCTGTCACGCCGTCTTTGTACAGTCCTGGCCACCGCAGGGGGTGCAGGAGGGCAGGCCGCCGCAGGGGGTGAGGAACACTAACCGTGCAAGATGGCGACCGCGAGGAGCCTTCCGATGGCTGCTGCACGCTTGTGCCCAACACCTCCCCTCCAACTGTGTTGCACTGCATTTCGGGCATGCAACACACACACCCACACGCACAATCACAACTGTCCACAGGCTTGACGAGCGGAGCACTGTCTGTGGCTTGTACCCCATTGACCCCGCCGCGTGCACGCATTGACAAAGCATACATGGGCCCCTTTGCCTTGGTTTCCCCTTCTATCTCATCGTGAGCCATTTCCGGCACTTCCTTTTGCCTATCCGACGGTGGCACTAGCTGCCTGTTCATGCGACCAGCGATAAGTTCCGGGTGATACAATAACTCATCCTGAACAAGCATGCCATGCGCTCCTGCCTTTGCTTGCGCCCAAACATCGCACCAGGTCGAATCTGCTTCCTGAGCCTCGCAAAACTCCTGTCGTCTGCTTTTAACCGGCTCCGAGCCCTCGCTGTTCTCCGTTATTGCAACGCGTGCGGTCGTCTCTTGCTCCTCGCGTGTCTCATCTGACAGCTCATCTACAGCTTCGGTCTCTTTAACGGTGGACCTCTGATCGGACACCCCGTCGATTTTTATCTTTTCCTTTAGCAGTTGCGCGTAATCGTTAGGTGTGATCAGTGCATCCGTCCCCTCGAGTAGCTTATCCGTGAGTGCGCAAAGCACAGCCGACTGAACCGCCTCGGCCACCCCGTAGGGCCTTTCTTCGGTAGCTATCAGCGGCACGTAAGCTAACTCTGCCGTTACTTGTTGCCCGAACGCTCCTGTCAGCTTTATCTGCGAGCCCGTACCATTGTACTTCGGCACTACCGCCTTTCTAATAACGCTTACTTCCGCTCCCGAATCTATCACTGCATCGAATGATTGACCTGAGCTTTTAAGCATTACCGTTGCCAGTGTAGGTTGCTTCTGCTTATATAGCCCCAACCCGTCTGTCCTTGCCACGTCTGATCCGAATGCGGACGCCGTAACTTTCGCAACCACTGTGTTGTCTTCTTGACGCGCCACTGGCCTAGTGCCTTGCCTTACAACTGAGCGTTTATTGGGGCACTCCCTAGATAGGTGATCAGTTCCCTTGCATTCAAAACATCGTTTGTTCCACCTAACACCCGCGTAGGCATATCCCGATGTTTCCGATTTATTTTGCCTGTCCTCAGCACTCGCCCTCCTTTGCGCCGGCCTGCACCTTTCGCTCTCCTCAAACCTCCCCGCCAGCTTAACCACTGCGCTGCGTGACAAAAACGCCTCCTGTTCATTAAGAACGACATGCGCTCTCGCCTCCGGGCTCAAACATTCTTTCAAGCGATCCGTCACAGTTAGCTGCTTGAGTTCCTCGAACGTGTGTACCTTCGAGCTCTGGACATAATAGTCAAAATAATTTTCCAGACGCACGGCGAACTGATCCCAGGATTCATTTTCTCCCTTTCGCGACCCCATAAACAGCCTCTTGTATTCCGCTGCCGTAAGCCTGAGACCATCTAAAATGCTAGACTTAAGCTTTGAGTAAACTTTCCGCTCCTCTGCCTTTAGCCTGCACAGCAGTCCTCGTGCCCTTTCGCTCAACTGCGGCAAAACCAGCCCGGCCCACCACTCGGCCGGAACGCCATATGAATCGAGCGTTGCCTCTACATCCTCGAACCACATTGCCACGAGTGCCTCTTGGTTCGGCATTGGTGCCAGTACACCTGTAGTGGGGAAGCACGAACCTACGCAGTGCAGTGGGACACGGCCTGAGGAAGAGGCACGAGCCCTGGTCTCGAGCTGACGACGCTGTCAAGAACTACGGCTGCTGCCATCGTCGCACCGCCTGTCCACACGCTATCCAAGACCAATAAACCCCCTTCCAAAGTGGTGGAGGTGCCGGGTAATCAAACCTGGAATTACGAAGTCGGACGCTACCCGCTATCCCGATAATGGCCGACGAACCCGCCCAGCCAGCAGCCCCCCAAGCTCCTCACGTCATCGTAACCGGCGCGCTGCGGCAGCGCGACCCGCCCTTTTTCAGCGGGACCGATGACTACGATGTGGAAGACTGGCTGGCGACATTCGAGAAGGTGAGCGGCCACAATAAGTGGGACGACCCATCTAAGCTGCAAAACGTGCCGTTCTACTTAAAGGACGTAGCTAGCTTGTGGTACCACAACCACGAGTCCGACATCGCTACATGGAGTGCGTTCAAGAAGCGCTTTGCAGAGGTGTTCGACCGCCCCGCCGTGCGCAAGCTACGCGCTGAACAGCGCCTCCGTGCACGAGCACAGCAGCAGGGGGAAACATTTACCAGCTACATCGAGGACGTCGTCGACCTCTGTAGGCGCCTGAATCCATCGATGACGGAGCAAGACAAGATTAAGCACATCTTAAAAGGCATTGACGACGATGCCTTTCAAATGCTGCTGGCAAAGGACCCACGGACCGTGGCTGAGCTTACCATCTTGTGCCAGAGCTTCGACGAGCTGCGTAAACAGCGCGCCTTAGTTCGGCGGCCTACCACGACGGACGACCTGAACGCCTTGACCATCGATGGAGACCACAGTGCGCTACTGTCGCACATCAAAGAATACGTGCGGGAAGAAGTGGCACGGCAGCTCTCCTGTGTGTCCTATATGCCGAAGCCAGAAGTGCCTACGCGCGGTCTTGCACCGTCTATCCGAGACGTTATTCAGGAGCAGGTTTCCGAGGCGCTCCCATCTGCCCCTCAGCCTGCACCTGTCGCCGCACCACTCACTTACGCCGCTGCTGCTGCAAGGCCACCACGACAGCCGCAAGCGTTGGCCCCTCAGCCGTTTCGGCAGCCATCGGTACCATTTCCTAGTGTACAGCAGCGCATCGTAAACCCATGGCGGACTGACGACAACCGACCGATATGCTACGCTTGCGGAATCCCGGGTCACGTCGCACGATTGTGTTATCGGCGCTTCTCTGCAGCCCCTCGGGCACCAAGATTCCGCGACTACTCTTTTCGGCCCCCGTATTACACGTCGCCTGGAGTCTACGCACGTGGCCCCCCTCCTGACTCGGACTTCCGCCCTGACTCCGACTTCCGACCAGACTCCGACTTCCGACCCTCCCGCCGATCCCCCTCACCGCGTCGTCGCTCTATATCGCCTATGCGTCGCCGACCCAGCACTAACGAGACGGAAAACTGACTGTCGCAGCTCCGGAGGCACGAGCTGCGTCGTCGGCGACCTGTGTAAGTCCTCGCTTGTCCCCCGCAAACGTAATCGAAGTTTTTGTTGAAGGTGTACGAACACTTGCGCTCGTGGATACAGGTGCTACCATATCTGTGATTACTCGGAAACTTTGCCGCTCTCTTCGTAAAGTCACAACACCGCCTACAGGGTTTCTCCTCAGTACCGCAAGCGCACAGCAAATTCGCCCGGTTGGAGCATGTACAGCTAGAGTCGTCATTCAAGACGTGTTGTACACAATTCAGTTCCTTGTTTTAGCTTCTTGTTCGCATGACGTGATCCTCGGATGGGATTTCCTATCCCACCATCACGCCGTCATAGACTGCGCTCACGCTCAGGTGGAACTCTGTATTTTGCGATGCACCGTTAGCCGATGATTCCGTACTTGGTATCGACAAGCTTGTTGTGGCTGCTGACATTGACGTTCCCCCTCGTAGTGCTGTCGTTGTTCCTGTTTACTCTGCCGCCCTTTCTGATACTACAGTTCTGTTCACGCCGTCAGATGTTTTTAGTCGCCGCCACAACGTGTCACTACCATTTGCCGTCGTACAGCTTCACCACGATGCCTCCGGCATAGTTGTTTCGAACGCGACATCATGCCCTCTGACGTTGCACCGTAATGAGACGCTTGGCCATGTTCAGTCAGTCGACGATGGTATTATCGTGCCTATTGATACCTCCGGGCCCAGTCTGACCCCTCAGCTGAACGCGTTAACACCTCGCCCTACTACCGAAGTCGTATCCTCGGACGTATTTCTCCGTTCAATTGACGGCAACCTCGCTTCGGATCAACGTAAGCAGCTTCTGACCCTTCTCAACGAGTTTAGAAATTCGTTTGACTTACCCCAAGCGTCATTAGGTCGAACGGATGCTATTGTTCATAGAATTGACACTGGTACCAACACCCCCCTGCGCCAGCGCCCCTACCGGGTATCACCAGCGGAGCGTCGTATAATTACCGAGCAAATTAACGACATGCTTCAGCGTGGCGTCATCAAGCCTTCTTGCAGCCCTTGGTCATCGCCCGTTGTGCTGGTCAAGAAAAAAGACGGCTCCATTCGATTCTGTGTCGATTACCGGCGCCTCAACAAAATCACTAGAAAAGATGTTTACCCTCTCCCCCGCATCGACGACGCTCTCGATTGTCTACAAGGCGCTGAATTCTTTTCCTCACTCGACCTACGATCGGGTTATTGGCAAGTCCCAATGGCTGAGTGTGATCGTCCCAAGACAGCATTCGTCACTCCTGATGGCCTGTATGAATTCACAGTAATGCCATTTGGACTTTGCAATGCGCCGGCAACATTTGAACGAATGATGGACAGCATTTTACGCGGTCTAAAATGGCAGATATGTTTGTGCTATCTAGATGACGTCGTCGTGTTTGCCCCCGACTTCGCTACACATTTAGCTCGTCTGCGAACAATACTGCAGTGCCTTGCCAATGCTCATCTTCAACTCAACCTTAAGAAGTGCCACTTCGGGGCCCGCCAGCTCACTATACTCGGCCATGTCGTTTCAAAAGCCGGAATTCTTCCTGATCCTGACAAACTTAGGGCCGTTGCCGAGTTTCCTAAACCAACTACAGTAAAAGAACTGCGGAGCTTTGTCGGACTATGCTCCTATTTTCGTCGCTTTGTCCGGAACTTTGCCTCCATCATCGCACCCCTTACAAAGCTGCTCGCTGGCCCTGCTGACCTTTCGAATTGGACTCAGGCTTGCGACGACGCCTTTACTACATTACGGCAACTCCTTACCTCGCCACCCATTCTGCGCCATTACGATCCCAATGCGCCAACCGAAGTACACACGGACGCGAGTGGTGTCGGCCTTGGTGCAGTACTCGCGCAACGCAAACCCGGCTTCTCAGAGTATGTCGTCGCTTACGCTAGCCGTGCCCTCACCAAAGCGGAAGCCAACTACTCTGTAACTGAGAAGGAGTGTCTCGCTATTGTGTGGGCAATAAGCAAGTTCCGTCCATACTTATATGGCCAGACTTTTGACGTGGTGACTGATCATCACGCACTCTGTTGGTTGGCTTCCCTGAAGGATCCTTCCGGTCGTCTTGGACGTTGGGCTCTTCGTCTCCAAGAATTTGACATTCGCGTGGTGTACCGATCGGGCCGAAAGCACTCTGATGCGGACGCACTCTCTCGGTCTCCCCTGCAATCGCCTGAAGATCCGCACACCAATGATGCCTTTCCGTTGGCTGCTCTTTCCGCCACCGACATGCCATCTGAGCAGCGTAAAGACCCTTGGATAGCCTCTCTACTGAATATTCTTTCGTCCCCCTCCCCTTCTGCATACCCACGTGCCCTCCGCCGCCAAGCCAAGCATTTTACAATACGGGACGAGCTATTGTATCGCCGCAATTATCACACAGATGGCCGCAAGTGGCTGCTCGTCATCCCTAGCCACCTGAGGTCCGACATTTGCGCATACTTCCACGCTGATCCTCAACACGCTCATGCTGGCGCCCTAAAAACGTATCAACGGCTCCGCCTACGGTACTACTGGCGTGGCATGTACACGTTCATTCGTAAATACATTCGTTCCTGCACATCGTGTCAACGACGAAAGACATTTCCTCATTCGCCCGGACTTCTACAGCCCTTACCTTGTCCCGCGCGCCCTTTCGACCGTATTGGAATAGATCTTTACGGACCACTTCCAAGCTCGGTCTCCGGCAACAGATGGGTGATTGTCGCTGTGGACCATCTCACCAGGTATGCGGAAACAGCCGCCCTCCCTTCCGCTGGTGCTCGTGACGTAGCTAACTTCATCTTACATCATTTCGTCCTCCGCCACGGCGCGCCACGCGAACTCTTGAGTGACAGAGGGCGTGTATTTTTGTCCGAAGTCCTTCAAGACCTCCTTCGTGCATGCCGCACAGTTCACCGCACGTCTACGGCCTACCATCCTCAGACAAACGGCCTCACGGAGCGCTTTAATAGAACCCTGGGGGACATGCTCGCCATGTACATAAACGATGACCACTCCAATTGGGACGTGATCCTTCCCTTCGTGACGTACGCCTACAATACCGCGACACAGTCTACTACAGGTTTCTCTCCATTCTTCCTCCTATATGGCCGAGAACCGTGCACTACACTCGACACTATTTTGCCGTATCGCCCGGACTCCTCTGAATTCAGTCATGTTTCTGAAATTGCCAACTACGCCGAAGAGTGTCGTCAGCTGGCCCGCTCGTTCACTGCGGACAACCAAGCCCATCAAAAAGATCGCCATGACCGCGATATCTCTGTGGAGACTTTCGCCGTTGGCTCCCACGTCTGGCTCCGGTTACCCTTCCACGCCCCTGGCCTCACTCCGAAGTTTGCTCCTAAGTACCACGGCCCTTACCGCGTCATCGAGCGCCCCAGCCCCGTCACCTACGTCATCGAACCCATCAACCCTTCCACCGACAAGCGTCGTCTGGGCCGCCAAGTGGTCCATGTGAGCCGTCTGAAGCCCCATCACGACCCACTTATTGTAGCGTCACCTTGAGTCGCCAGGTTGGCTCCTCTTCACCGCCGGGGTATTGTAGTGGGGAAGCACGAACCTACGCAGTGCAGTGGGACACGGCCTGAGGAAGAGGCACGAGCCCTGGTCTCGAGCTGACGACGCTGTCAAGAACTACGGCTGCTGCCATCGTCGCACCGCCTGTCCACACGCTATCCAAGACCAATAAACCCCCTTCCACACCCTTTAACAAGCTTGCAAATTTCAGCCGCCTGTGTTCCTCTGACCTTCCGCCAAGCGATAAGCTCTCACCGCCGTCGTTAGGCTCTGCCCCTTCTCGGGCTCGCAACCGCTGGCTTTCTAGCATTAAGCGCTGCTTCTCCGTTTCCGCCTCAGCAATTTTCAATTGAAGCTGTAGCAGCGCTAGCTGCTGTTCCGACGCCGTATCTGACGTGCCACTACCCTGACCCCCCGCGTCGCTGTCGGCGACTCCCAACGCCTGCAAGTTTTCCGCCCCGTCCCCGTTCATTTCCGAGCTATGCCTTTCTCTGTCTCGCAAGTTGTAACGCTTTGTCATTGCCTGCGCCCGACAGAAAATCAAGAGGTACCCGCCTGAAGTAGCCTTGCGGTGCGCTCTTCCTCCTCGGAATGTGGTGGACTAGCCTTGCTTCGTGGGCCCGGTGATGCGGTAGTCAGTTCGTGGTTCTCGTCAGTCTCGGCCGATGTCGTTCCCCGCCGTCGTCCTCAGTTCAGCCATACAGGTCCTGTCCGACTGCGCCAGTTAACTTCTTCCTCCCTCCGTTGTTTTTCGCCCGCTCATTCCGCTGTCAGCGAAACGGTTGACAAGCTGCCGACCAGAGGATTGAAGGCGGGCTGCTTCACCTGCTGGCACCTTGAGGGAACGACGGCTTCGACATCTGGTTGTTAAAAACAACATTTAATGAACAACCTCCTTAAAACACAGTTCACCGGGTTAAATACACTTCTAAAAACAAAAGCACTCTCGCAGTCCAATCAGAATCGGAAAATGTCCTTCTTTCTCAAATTCTGGTTGGCTGCCGTTGGAAGGTACATCCTCACGCCCCTTCACCCAATGCCTTCATCTGTACCCGCCTCTCCCACGTCGATCGCCGGTGCGCCTCTCTCTCTCCTCTCTCTCGAAGACTGGCGCCGGCCTGTCGTGGCATCGTGCTCTGAGCTGGGGTCCCAGGGCTGAGCCGACGTACCTGTCAGTTCACGGAACCCGCGTTGGGGATTCCCCGTGATGCTGCACGTGGCTTGGTTCCCAGACCACGGTCCATTGTCCGCTGGCCGCAGATCTCCGCAGAAGAAATCAGCCGTCACGCCGTCTTTGTACAGTCCTGGCCACCGCAGGGGGTGCAGGAGGGCAGGCCGCCGCAGGGGGTGAGGAACACTAACCGTGCAAGATGGCGACCGCGAGGAGCCTTCCGATGGCTACTGCACGCTTGTGCCCAACAATGGTCATGTGTCTTTGCCGTAAAAATTTTGAATTTTACAAGGCATGTTTTGCTGAAAATATGTCTTGTCGCTTTTGAGCTGGCGAAAAGCTGGAAAGAAGTATTAGAAAGCACTAGTGCTTGCTGTCGCAGCAGCACAATCACTTTTGATAATGAGCGAGATCAATGGTCTCTGAAATATGCATGACTTTGTGAGCTGGTGAACAGGAAAGAACAGTGACCAGATTTGAGTAATAGTTAGCTTTTACAGTTCTAGAACGAACACATATGTTACAGCGGTATAAAATACATATGAGTGTATTTAATTGTTCACGTCTACATTTTCTGAATCACTTAGTTCCTGGTGACTTTCTGCACCTTTGTGTTCACCACTTGTTTGTTCATTAGATTGTTCATTATTCTGTAGCAATTTAGAAAGTCGTGAACGACATTTCTCATTTCTAGGATAAGTCAAAGGATTATGAAAGAAATCCTCACACTTGCTCAGTTTTTAATGAAGTTCAAGAAGTGCTAGTATGTTAGTAGCTCCCTTCGAAAGTTCTAACAGATGTGTACATGCATATTTATACCCGCTTTCAGTGGTATCAAGCTTTGGCTGCGCCTTTCTTGCCCTGCCTGTTAAAATGCTTTGTTTCGTGGTGCTGTCACATCACTCTGCAGAAAATCGGATTTTAGCCAGTGCTTTCACACACAAATTTCATCAAAAATTTCATCTTATTTTCCGACCGAGCTGCAATAATATGCCTGCAAGGCAGCTTGTAGTGCATATGAAACGTGCATTTGCACGGTCTCATATAAAGTCCGACCTCATAAAACCTACCCTCAGTGATAACGGGGCATTTATCCATTAGACTCTAAACATACCCTTGGATTCTTCATATAAAAACCATATTCTTTACATATCAATTTTCTGGCATATTCGATGCATTTAGCTGATAATTCCATGCAAAACTTATCAGTTTTACTTGTTGTCAATGCAAACTTTCATTTCTTTATACTGTGCATACATAGCTGACTGCAAGAGCATTGTGGGTATACATACACTATGAGAGCCTTCACTCCTTCCACCATGTGCAGTTCACGTGCTAGAGAGTTCTTCAAATGGCTTTCCATCCTTTTGTTATTATTACTTCCTAAACTACATGCATTATCACTTATAAGCATGAACCCACATGTTCTTCAACTGTGCCAGTTTTTGTAATAGTACCCCAGAAGATTCGTAATTTTGAAGTGCTGCTTACAAATCGCGCAAGCGCTCATGGTATATGCCCAAAGTGTGCGCAAAAACCAGTTTTGTAGTTATGTCTTTCGCAAACTTTTTATCTAGGTTGTTTGAATTATGCCGCATAACCTTGGTGTGTAAATACTTTAACACATGCGATGGACACAACAAGATTGTGCACTGAGGTAGTATCTGGGTGATTATATTCATTTCATTTCAATCTTTATCCATTACCACAGCTTTGCACTTCTTCTTTACGATAGGATTCAAGCACTGGAAGGTCTCCAGGAAGGAAAGATTTTAATATTTCTGACGTCTCTCGTTGAACAAACGCATGACAATACAGGCTAGTTGCATCTTCACACAACCCTCAATGCAACATATACCCTTCTCTACTAACCTTGTAAGCGGCATCAAGAAACAATACTTCACGGTATTTTTCTAGCACTTGTGCCATATGCTCTGATTGAAGCAATACATATAAGAGGTCATTTTCTGCATTCATTTCAATATGGACCTTCCACCCAGGATTTTCAGAAGAAAATTCATTTATTTTTTCTAGCAGGAGAACTCCACGATGTGCACTGTCCAGAATTTTCGAACAGCTCTATGTTTCAAGTTTCTAATATCTTGTGAGGTAATATGCTTTCCCATTTTGCTCAAAACAACATCCTTTATGTCTTTAGATTTTGAATTGCAAGAAAACAAGTCGTTAAGTTCCTCTTTTTCAGAAGCACTTAAAGCACGATTTTTGGTGTACCATACAAAGATCTCGGGGCCTTTTTTATGCTTGTGCACATTTACTACATTTACAACTTCATAATACGGCTGTGAAGTAAACCGAAGCACAAGCTTCAGTTCAACATTGCAGCCTGTACCATTGAAGTGTTGATTGGGCCGAATATTCTGACCTCTCGGACTTACATGCCCGGCATGGCAACAGACAAACTTAACTGCAGTATATAGAAAGCCTGCTTCATTTACATCTTTCTCGGTACAAAATGGGTTTTTAGCAGCTTTCCAATACGCATTCGATGGCACCCTTCATTTTTCCATCCCTCATAGCTAGCCTTAAACTCCTTATACAGGGTTTTTTTTTTAGTTGCACAAATTTTTCAAATCAGAACAACATAAATCGCGCGAATGTCTTGTGTACCATTCGAGTGTACGAGTTGGCGGCCTCTAGATACAGAACAATTTCCGCACTTGCGCACATAATTAGCGAAATTACGGTAATCAACTATTTAATTATCACTAATTGGTGGCTACAGCAAATGAGTACTTTGAAGCCCGTCCTGGACACTACCTATCCCAACGATCAAATTTTGAATAGCTGCGTGCATGTTGGAGCTACGCGAACACTTAATTCCCCGTGGCAGGCTCCTTGAAACCGAAACTGGCCAGAAAAAAGAGCGTCTGTGCCGTCGATATCGCCGCTTCCCCGGATTCGTCACTCGCCCGGGGCGCCCAACGCCGCAGATAACAAGGAGATAACCGAAGCTGCTTGCGCGGCCGGCGCGGCAGTGACCACGGGCGAGTGGCGAAAGCCGTGGAGGCGGCGACATCGACGTCACAGACGCTCTTTTTCCGGCCAGTTTGGGTTTCAAGGAGCCTGCCACGGGGAACTAATTGTTCGCGTAGCTCCGGCATGCGCTCCGCTATTCGAAATTTTTTCGCTGGGATAGGTAGTGTCGAGGACGAGCTCCAAAGTACTCATTTGCTGCAACTACCAAATACTGATAATTAAAGACTTTTTAGCGTAATTTCGCTAATTATGCATGAAGTGCGGAAATTGTTCTGTATCTAGAGGCCGCCAATCCGTAAACTCGAAGGGTACACAAGACATTGCCGCGATTTACGTTTTCATAAATGAAAAACAGTGTTGCAACAAAAAAAAAACACCTGTACGTACTGAACTTCCTGTCCACGGAAAGACTTCCCCTACCTTTACAAATATGCCCAAATAACGATTTTGCTGCTGCCACCTGCTCCTCCACGCGGCCTTCACCACGAGGTGAGGAAGTGCTGGTGTTGGCTGCACTGCTGCCCTTGCGCAGCGCCTCACCTTCTAGTAGGGGCACACCTTGGGCGTTTGGCCGCAGGTGTCAGGTGGCCCAGTCAGAAGGTGGGTGCTGCTCTACAGCAGCAGGGGCCAGTGGCACGGCAGCACGCCCAGTCTTTCTGGCATTGTGGTGCGTCACCATACCACCAAGTGCAGGAGTGCCTGCACGATCCTTTCCACCACGTCCCTTCTTATTTAGTTTAAACTGCGCTTTCTCAGACACTGATGCCACGTGCTCTCCACGTGGCCTTCACGACGAGGAGAGGAAGCGTTGGTGTTGGCTGCACTGCTGCCCTTGCACAGCGCCTCACCTTCTGAGTGGGGGCTCACCTCTTGGGCGTTTGGCCGCAGGTGTCAGGTAGCCCGCCGTCAGAAGGTGGGCGCTGCACTACAGCAGCAGGGGTCAGTGGCATGGCAGCATACCCGTCTTTCTGGTGTTGTGGTGCGTCACCATACCACCAACAAGTGCAGGAGTGCCTGCACGATCTTTTCCACCGCGGCCCTTATTTAATCTGCGCTTTCTCAGACACTGATGCCACGTGCTCTCCACGTGGCCTTCACGACGAGGAGAGGAAGCGTTGGTGTTGGCTGCACTGCTGCCCTTGCACAGCGCCTCACCTTCTGAGTGGGGGCTCACCTCTTGGGCGTTTGGCCGCAGGTGTCAGGTAGCCCGCCGTCAGAAGGTGGGCGCTGCACTACAGCAGCAGGGGTCAGTGGCATGGCAGCATACCCCGTCTTTCTGGTGTTGTGGTGCGTCACCATACCACCAACAAGTGCAGGAGTGCCTGCACGATCTTTTCCACCGCGGCCCTTATTTAATCTGCGCTTTCTCAGACACTGATGCCACGTGCTCTCCACGTGGCCTTCACCACGGGGAGAGGAAGCGGTGGTGTTGGCTGCACTGCGGCCCTTGCGCAGAACCTCACCTTCTGAGTAGGGGCTCACCTTGGGCGTTTGGCCGCAGGTGTCAGGTAGCCCGCCGTCAGAAGGTGGGCGTTGCACTACAGCAGCAGGGGTCAGTGGCACGGCAGCATGCCCCATCTTTCTGGTGTTGTGGTGCGTCACCATACCACCAACAAGTGCAGGAGTGCCTGGACGATCTTTTCCACCGCGGCCCTTATTTAATCTGCGCTTTCTCAGACACTGATGCCACGTGCTCTCCACGTGGCCTTCACCACGAGGAGAGGAAGCGCTGGTGTTGGCTGCAATGCAGCCCTTGCGCAGCACCTCACCTTCTGAGTGGGGGCTCACCTTGGGCGTTTGGCCGCAGGTGTCAGGTGGCACGCAGTCAGAAGGCGGGCGCTGCTCAACAGCAGCAGGGGGCAGTGGCACAGCAGCATGCCCCGTCTTTCTGGTGTTGTGGTGCGTCACCATACCACCAAGTGCAGGAGTGCCTGCACGATCTTTTCCACGACGGCCCTTCTTTAGTTTAATCTGCGCTTCCTCATACACTGATGCCACGTGGCCTTCACCACGAGGTGAGGAAGCGCTGGTGTTGGCTGCACTGCAGCCCTTGCGCAGCACCTCACCCTCTCAGTGGGGGCTCACCTTTGGCGTTTGGCCGCAGGTGTCAGGTGGCCCGCAGTGAGGAGGGCGCTGCTCAGCAGCAGCAGGGGGCGGTTGCACGGCAGCACGCCCAGTCCTTCTCACCTCTTGATGTATAGACACACCACCAACAAGTGCAGGAGTACGCACAGGATGCCTTTTCACTTGCATCTCAACGACCTCAGTTGAAGCCTTGTTGCTTAACCCTTCAGTGGGTTTAGTGGATACTCACGAGCAGTGTCTACTTCTATGACCGTGGGTGCGACTTCAATCGCACTGTGACTACGCACGGTAGCAGAAGCAGACCTGCGCACTACTGCCCACGTCTCCTTGCTGCTGCATGGAGATGGAGGGGCTGCAGCAGGCAGGGGCGCAGCAGCTGCCTGGGCTACACAAAGGAAAGTTTGTTATTTATTCCATTGCTGTGCCAGTGCTCCAGACTGGTCTCTGTACTGCAGTTGAAGCTCCTCATGCTCCTGCTGCTGCTGCTGCTGCCAAGCCACCTCAAGATGGCTCGCCTCCAGGTCTTTGCATGTTTGATTGCCTCACGCAGTAGGCACCCCAGCAGCTGAAACATACAGGAGCACATTTACACTGTTGCATTGTATAATAAGATACTCTTAAAACTGTGCTCGAATATATGTGCAGAGAAAAAAAGAATATTGTGATTTATAAGCTGCCCAACATAATTTTTACTTCATAAATGAGACATTCAAAGCACATCTCTTTATTCGTGCATCCTTTTGGAACCAAATAAAATGTCAGACAAACATTTTAAGTATGCATAGGATGAGGATAAGGTGAGCTCATCAGCTACTGGTGTGATGTAACATGGTAGCTCAGTGCATGTGTAATAATAATGAACTTGAGAACATTAACAAGTCCCATCTGGCCAGGAGGGTTATTTGAGACAAAAAGGAGATGCAAACCAGTCCGACGAAAATGTTGTTTTCACTTCCTGCACAGGAGCCTATAGTTCACAATGAATAGATCACAAGAAGAAGATCACAAGAAGTTGTTAAATAGGTTTAAATAATCGCCACAAACGGCATGCGTAGATTTGGTCAAGGTTTCTGCATGTGTGGCCTGTATGATAAGCAATTCCAGATGTAGGCAAGGTGCTGTCATTTTTTTTTTCTGTTGCAATTTTTCTTACCGTGAACTGCGTCCTTGCACGTCGAGCACGATCTTTTGGCATGCTGCATACAAACCACGACCCTGTTGTGGGAGGCAGGGTACACAGAGCTGAAATTCAAATAGCGACCTGTGTGTGTATGCTTAAACTACGTGCAGAAACTTAGCCTCTGACCCTGCAATGAAACAAGGATGTCCAGGAACGGAAGTTTGCCATTGGCGTCCTCTTCTAAAGTGAATTGAATAGTACTTTCAAGGTCTTTCAGGTGGCTCAAGCACTTGCTCACCGCGTGTTTTTGAATGATGCACCAACGATCATCTGCATACCGCTGAAACACTTACGGAAGGGGCAAGGGAGGCTATCACCCGAGGTTCACGGTGGTGTCCGAAATAGCCACATCCATGAGAATCCTGTTCCTTTGCCCATAGCAATGGCCTACACAAACAAAATACGTTTTTAGACAAAAATCCAGAAGACTGCACAGGTTCAGTACACCTGTTGGGGACCTCTGGAGCAATGTTGTATCAGCAAAGCAACACTGCATATCTTCAAAACCAAGTCTATCAGAATCCTTGTGAACAGGGACTTCACGTCGAATGACGCCTTGATAATTGTGCTGCAATTCTTTTCGACAAATCAAATGAACTGCGAATACAAATAGCGTTTTACTGACGAGTGGAGCAAGGACGTGACTCAAGAATTTCGACAGGCTACGCAGAGGGGAACATCTATAATTAACAATGGGGCACATTGGAACATCTGACTGATGACTTTTTCACAGTCCATAGAGCTGAAATGTCATAACCATATTGTTTGAGTTGGTTGGCATCTCTTCCTGTTCGCAATCAGAACTGGTTTTGGGACGTTAAACCCCACAAATCAATCAATCAATCTTCCTGTTCCAATAATTGATGGGATTTTACAAGCCAAAACCAGCTGTTGCAATGTGGTTTATTGACTTTGAAATGTTGAGGGTGAGCCAGTGAGCAACAGCAAGCGACATCTTTTCTTGTTCCAATAATTGATGGGATTTTACAAGCCAAAACCAGGCGTTACAATGTGGTTTATTGACTTTGGAACGTTCAGGGTGAGCTTCAACAGCCAGTGAGCAACAGGAACGAATAGCCAACCTGCCAAAATCTGGTGAAGGACGAGCACGAGCTAGAGACGCGAGATCATCGCCAAAACTGCAGCTTGCCCGCTCATCTTCTTTGTCGTCTTGTCTTCATTACACTATGGTCATGGGGTGCACCTGCGGAGCTACGAAGTAATTTTGACCACCTGCGGTTCCTTAACATGTGCCTAAATCTAACACAAGTGTCCTTTGCTTTATCCAACGTCAAAATGCGGCCGCCATGGCCAGGATTCAAGCAGAAGAAAAACAGCACGACAAAAAGAAGGACAATGAATGAAACAAACATCACATGACAACACTTGTCCTGTGGTGTTCGTTTCTTTCGTTGTCCCCGTTCGTGCTGCGCTGTTTCCTTCTGCTCGAATTATGAACCAACTAACCCTCATCAAGTTGTTAGTAAGGTCAGGATTCAATCCCATGAGCTCAAGCTTCACAGCCAACACCCAACCACTAAGCTACCGTGGTTAATGTGTATATAGACATTATCGGTGGCATTCTTGGACAGTGGAGCTGGGAGCCAGTTCATCCATAGAGTTAATACACTGACTTTAAAGAACAAGCTCTTCACAGGGGCTATGCATTGGAGTGGGTTCCTTGTGAACGCCACCCTACTCCAATGCTCAAATTGGCAGTTCCTCAGTTGCTGGCTTCTATGGTTTATATCATTCCATAATATTTATACAAGGTCGTGCACATTGACATCTGTCCCCACTTAAGAACTGATGACACGTCATCTGCCATTCGTGTCTCGCTATCCCATTAGAATCGCGGCACGTCATGTCTTGTATTACGCATCTCCAATGTGCACATATTTCGGAACGCAGGCTCCGACTTACTACAAATAACCACTGGCAGCCGTCGGAGCTGCAATTGCGGCGTTGGAGGAGGTCGTCGCGAATGATGAAATCTTGAGCATGAAGGGGCTTTGGTGGCGATGGATTAAACAGCAAGCCTATTATCGAGGTAATCCACGGGTCCTTGCGCTGCTCGGAGGCGATGGTGTCAAGGTCCATAGAAGAAACGGTAACCTCTGATACTGAGCAGCGAGCATTGTCGTCAGCCAAGGGAGAGCGCGAGAGGGCATCGGCGTCCGAATCTTGTCGCCCACTGCGGTACAGCACGCGGGCCCAACGTGCAAGACTGCCGGAGGGATCCTTTAATGACGACAGCCAACAAAGGGCGTGGTGGTCCGTGACATCAAATGGGCGACCGTACAAGTAAGGTCGAACCTTCGCAAGAACCTATAGGATCGCCAGGCATTCTTTTTCCATGACGGTGTAATTGGTCTCGGGTTTAGTAAGCGTACGACGTGCGTATCCCACAACATACTCAGGGAACCCTGGTTTGCGCTGCGCAAGGACAGCGCCGAGGCTCCCACACCGCTAGCGTCCGTGTGTACCTCCGTAGGGGCCGTGGGGTCATAGTGGCCGAGTATAGGAGGAGACGTCAACTGCGGAGCTTTAGGAACAGGTCGTCGCACTCTGACGACCACGAGTCGAGGGGCCCGTTACTTCCGAGGAGCTTCGTTAGCGGCGATGTGATGATTGCGAAATTCCGAATGAAGGGTCGGAAGCAGGAACACAGCCCTAAGAAGCTGCGCAGTTCTTTGACGGACGTCGGTTAAGGGAACTCGGCCACGGCCCGAAGCTTGGCTTGATCGGGGAGAATTCCGTCCTTGGACACGGCATAGCCTAGTATTGTTAGCTGCCGTGCCGCAAATTGGCATTTCTTTAAATTAAGTTGTAGGTCGGCGGCCCTCAAACGCGTCAAAACGTGTCGCAAGCGTTCTAAATGCGTGGAGAAGTCCGGAGGGAAAACGACGACGTCGTCGAGGTACACTGTAAAAAAATTCCGTGATTTTCCAGCAGAAAATGATCGGTCCGACCGTAGAAAAAAAAGTACACCTATGCGTTGTTTCAAAGCATGCACGCTACCTACGTAGAAGCAAAATAAATGGCTCACTAAATCGAAAGAAGGACGCTCCCTCCTTCACAGCGCAGAACAGAACCAGGTCCATTAAAACAATACGGATCTGTGCTATTTCAGTTTTTCCACTATGCATCGAAATGCATGGTTGGACGCACAATTTTGCTCATAGACCTGCAGCAGCAATTAACACTGTCAGTTTTACTGAACCGCTTCACGAGAAGAGCATTCGACACAGTCCGTCAGCGGTTCACCTTGTATATAGACAAGCGCGAACAGAGCAGCCACCCCCCCCCCCCCCCCCCTGCCACAGCCCGGGGCAGCGCGTACGCGCCAACGTGAACTGCAGTCGCTTCAGTCCTGCCTTCAGTCGTGCCTTAGTGTCTGCTCGCTGGTGGATGTACCGTCAACTGTGCTGCTGCTGTTTAGCGGCGGCCTTTGTTCTTTTTCTCAGAATCATCTACGTGAGTGATTGATATCTCATCCTGCTTGCCTTGTCCTGACCACTGCGGTCCCTAAAACTGTTGGAGTTGCAGTATAGTACTATGTATGACGCACCGAAAAAAAGGCGGGAAAGTGTGTAAAGATAGCTTTCGTATTTGCCGTTATGTTTCGGTCCCCACACTGCGCAGCTACAATTAGAACAATTCGTGCCGTTGTCGTGGTATTGTGCATGATTATAGAAAAAACAAGGTGTCCTGATAGAAAATCGCGGAGTAATTTCGACGCGCGCCATTCTCATGGTTCGCGATTGTGCATTAGTGTTCACTTTGCGCTCGTTATTCATTTGGTAGTTATATATTACGCAATGCTTTGTGCGCGTTCAGCGAAGTGTGGAATAGAATGTTCGTGATCGTTAGAGCATAGTGCTATATAGACGTACGAGAGAACTATTACGGCTCAGGGGCTGCCAAAGGATCCTCAGTTTTCGCACAATATTAGGTGCGATCGCAGAGCTTGACATCTTTGGGACTAGTTAATGCATTTTTATCTCTGCTATGACTTCTTAGAAAAAAAACAATTGGACTGGCTTCAGCAACACTGAACATATTATGCTAGATTTTCTCTAGCCTAGCATATTTGTAAGTCGATAACAAGTGAAGGTAAAGCTTCAGGAACAAATAGAGCATGTTTACTTGTATCAACAATCCACCTTGAAAAACACTTTTGCTTACAACATTGCATTTGAATACACAGTAGCTGGGACGAAATCAGTCAGTCATGCTACCCAATCAGTCAAGCTACCCAATCCATTTTTCCTAGTTGCATTTGGCTTCACAGATGATGCTCTAAAAAATTAAGGAATGCTCAAAGTGTGCATTTGGCTCAGTAAGCAATATGATGCTGGCACCCAAATGTAGATAAGCACATTGTGCTCTGCGTGCATATTACTGGCAACAGCTGTGCTCGGAAAAGAAGTGGGGGGAATGCTTTTAACGGAGGTGTTTTCAACCCGGGCAATGAAGGATCATTTCAGATCTCGGAGTGCGCAGTGAAAAAGAACAGCATCATAACCTCTGAATCAGTGGATTTGAAGTCTAAAGGGGGATCAGCCGAGGATCAGCAGGGGATGTCGACAGCTGTAAAGAAATGCCCACTAGTGGCTCCACGGTTACTTTAAAGCCTATGCCTCAACTGTCATTGTGCCCTTTCCTTTTTCTTGTAATTTCAAGGAAATATTGCCTTTGTGGAATACCATAGACACTCACTAGTCTTCGTGGTGTAGGCAGTGAAGCCCGTTCCTCTGTTCCTCTTTTAAAAAAACGTATGGATGTATCTTAAAGTGACTATTATAGTGTCGTTTCAAAATAGGTGGAACTCTTAGGTCAACAAAAATATTTTCTATAATTTTTTCAAAGGAACTTCGTAGGAAAGGGTGAATCATTTCAGTTTATGAAAGCCATCAAGGTTGTATTACAGGAATTGCTGACACTTGAATGCATGCTAACTCTGGAGCAGCAGAAATGGTAACGTTAGCCTAGTAGTTTTTAAATGGTTATTGCTTACCAGCTTATTACTTCTGTAGTTGCTTGATTTTTATAACGGTTTTTGTTTCATGGATTGTGACCTAGTACTTGCAAGTATGTAACCCTTGCAAGTAAACTATCACTTTTAGACTTGTCATAAAGTAACGTAACAAACATGATGAGTATAAGTGTGCATATTTTTTTCTTGGCTGGAGAACACAACATACGCTTTCCCAACCATCGTGTGTTCAAGCAACATTCTGAAATCAACAGAATTCAATGTGTATGTTGAAAACTTGTACATCAAGGAGAAATCACTGGTGGATGCGACAAAGACACTGCTGGCATTATACTGGGCATTTGACACTGTTTGCAAAAGGAATCCACAAAACACTGTGGATATTGGGATTGCTCCTCGAGTACCAGCGACAGCCAAACTCTCACCAATTTCTCGTGTGGCACTTCCTTTTTCATTTTGCCAAGCGTGAACCTTTTGTTTCTTTATCGAACAATAAAAAGCACCTTGCAGGCATATTGTACTTGGTTTCTGTCCCCGAGTTGCATCCTCTGGGACTAAATGTCCGCATTTAGCCCTAGAGGGTGTGTTGTCATGGGGATTGATGGATTGCTCCTTACCGAACCAGCGGCTTGTCCGCAAAAATGCGTGGGGACAAGCCTTTCGTACGGTAAGGAGCATCTGTGGAGATGAACTGTTCATCACCAAGGTGCATCTGTGTAGATCAATTGTTGGTCTCTAAGGTGCATAATTGCAGACTAACCGTTGGTCTCTAAGGTACATCTGCGGGGACTAACTGTTGATCTGTGGGGTGCATATGTGGGGAGTAACTGTTCATCTATGGAGTGCTTTTTGGGGACTAACTGTTGCTCCATAACGAGCTTCTGTGAGGACTAACTGTAGGACTCTAACGTTTGTGTGGCGTTTGTGTGGACAAAATGTTAGTCTCGACGGTTCATGTGTGGGGTCTAAATGTTAGTCTCTAAGGTGCATTTCTCTGGACTAAATGTTAGTCTCGGAGGTTCATGTGTGGGGACTATATTGTTGCGCATATGCGCGAAGAGGAGGACGATTGATGATCGTGCATGTGCGGCGCTACTGAAAAGAAGAGGAGAACGACGTTAGCATCAACCACCAGCTGGCCGCTGTTGATCTCGCTTTCGCGACCTCATTAAAGGACCCCTTCCTTGCTCAGAGCGTCGAGTGCCCCCGTTTACTCGTAACAGAGTGGTGGAGGTGCTGGGTACACGCCTGCAACAACGGAACTACCAACTCTAGAGCTTCGTCGAAGCCGTCGACTTGCCGGCCTCCCGCCATCTGCCACTGCCATCTCCGATATGCCTGACCAAGCCGCTCCGAGGGCAGCGACCAGCGGTCCGCTGCTGTATTACCGAGTTCCACCGACCTTCGGCGGGAAGGCTGGAGAAGATGTTGACGAGTGGCTCGTACAATACAAGCGAGTGAGTAAGTCTAATGGCTGGGATCCTGCCGCTCAGCTCGCCAACGTGGTGTTCGCTCTTACCGATACTGCGCTGGTGTGGTACGAAAACCACGAGGACGCACTCACGACGTGGGACATTTTTTTTAACGAGGTCAAGGCCTGCTTCGGGGACTCAGCTGCCAAGAAGAAGCGAGCCGAGCAAACCCTTTCGCAACGGGCGCAGCTGCCTGGTGAGACATGCACCACGTACATTGAGGAGATATTGAAGCTCTGTAAAACGGCTGACGCTAGGATGACGGACGAAGGCAAGGTAGGGCATCTGTTGAAAGGAGTAGCTGAGGACGTTTATAATTTCCTCATCGGTAAAGAAAGCCTGAGTTCTGTGTCTGACGTAATTCGACACTGCAGAACCTTCGAGTCATTGAAGATGCGTCGCATTACGCCGAAGTTCGGCCGCTTGGCAAACGTTACCACGGTCGCTAGCGTGGACATGAGCACGTGTTTTGACTTAGCATCGACTATCCGGCAGATTGTCCGCGAAGAACTTAATCGCCGTGAAGAGGCGTCATGTGTGACATCTGAGAGGCATGGAGCATATACGCCATACGAGCCATCGGCAACGCCAGTTTCGACTTCTTGGCACCCTGCGGTTAGCGCAGCAGCAGTTGAATACAGCACAACGCCAGAATCAAGGATGACGACACGCTACCCGGCTTCGCACTCTGGACGACCCGCTCAGCGTCCGCACTCTCAACTGCCGATGCCTCGCCGTGATCTACGCGAAGAAGCTATACACTAGGCTAGAGAGAATGAGGCATTTGAGTACATTGAAGAGCCACCAAGGCGGTCTCTACCGGTCTGCTACTCCTGCGGTGTCACAGGCCATATATCGCGTTTCTGCAACCGTCGCAGAACACCGCGGTATGACAGACCACCTTTTCAACGCCCTCAGGGAGCTCCGCGGTCGGCACCATACGGCGACAACTATAGGCCGAGCAGCTTTCGGAACCGCTCTCCAGGATCTGACCGAAGTTTGACGCCTCCACCGCGTCCTCGTGCTCCCCGCTCTCCCTCGCCACTTCATCGCTCCTCGTCCCCTTCGCCACCGGAAAACTAGCCAGCGCGACCGATGGGGGTGAGGTCGCTGGGGAGTTGCAACTGTCAGAAATACCTCCGGTGGTGATGCTCAAGAACAAAGTGTGTGTTTTTGTAGATGATGTGCCTGCGTTGGCGCTGCTAGACACAGGGGCAACAATTTCAGTTATGAGTGCCTCATTTAAGGATTTGTTAAGGCGAAAGGTTATGTTTCAATGGGACAAAACGTCAAAGTTTTGTGGAGTGAGCGGCGATCCGTTGCAGCCTATTGGTTTATGTAATGCCGACGTGTCTTTGGGTGGCCATGTTGTTACGACGCAGTTTGTGATTATTGCGAGGTCCACACATGATGTTATCCTGGGTATGGACTTCTTGCGGGATTCTGGTGCCACCGTGGATTGCCGCACAGGGCAGGTGTTCATAAGTGGTCGGGAGCCCTCAGAACTACTGGAGAACCACGTAGGCGAAACTACGTTATGTGTTTGTGGCGACGCTGTCGTACCTCCATCGTCTACCGCTCGTGTTGCTGTTGTTTGTCGTGGTGCGGATTGCGACAGCTTCGATGCCGCCGTAGAGCCAATCCATGTTAACTGCATGAAGAAGAACGTGCTGATTCCCCCATTGTGTTGTGTCCGTCAAAAGTGGACGTGCCGTCCTATGGACGGTAAACTCTTCTACGGAGCCCGTGGTATTGCCAGACGGTCTGAAACTAGCCTTCGTCAGAGAACACGCGTCCACGTCGGTGGCTTCACTTACAGACGCGCCGGTAGAGCCTGCTAATCACGAGCTGGGAACGGCCCTCTTGTCTATGGTGAATAAGTCCCTTAGCACAAGTGAACGCCGAACGTTAGTGGGTGTGCTATCGAAGCACGCCTCCGCATTCGACTTCGCGCAAAAGGGGGCAAAGTCACCGATACCTGCGTCTCGGACACGCCATACGATCAACACGGGTTCAGCAGCTCCAATTAGGCAAAAACCATATCGCGTTTCACCATCAGAGCGCCAGGTCATTAACGACCAAGTTCATGAAATGCTGGAAAAAGGAGTCATACAAGAGTCAGCGAGTCCCTGGGCAGCTCCAGTAATTCTTGTGAAGAAGAAAGATGGATCTTGGCGATTTTGTGTTGATTATCGCCGACTGAATGCCGTAACAAAAAAAGATGTGTATCCGCTCCCACGAATTGATGACGCAATTGACTGGCTCTATTCGGCTTCTTACTTTTCCTCAGTAGACTTAAGGTCAGGCTATTGGCAAATCCCGATGCATCCTGAGCACAAAGAAAAGACCGCCTTTGTTACCCCGGACGGGCTGTTTGAATTTAACGTGATGCCGTTTGGACTATGCAACGCTCCGGCCACATTCGAGAGATTCATGGATACCATACTGCGTGGCTTGAAGTGGAACATCTGCATGTGCTACCTCGACGACGTTGTCATCTTCGGTCGCACCTTCAGTGAGCACAACTCCCGGCTCGATATTGTCCTGAACTGCATCAGAAACGCCGGCCTCGTTTTAAATTCGAAGAAATGCCACTTCGGTGAACGCCAAACTCTTGTTCTTGGGCATCTCGTTGATAAGGATGGCATCCGTCCTGATCCCCAGAAGACAGCAGCCGTTGAAGCTTTCAGTACACCGCGCTCTGTGAAGGAGCTTCGTAGTTTTCTGGGGCTCTGCTCGTATTTCCGTCGATTCATTCCGAGGTTTGCTGATGTTGCATATCCGATGACGTGCCTGCTACGAAAGGATACTCCCTTTGAATGGACTGCGGATTGCGAGTCTGCCTTTCGTCAATTGAAGTTTTTGCTGACGTCACGACCGATTCTTCAGCACTTCAATCCTTCAGCCCCAACGGAAATTCATACAGATGCCAGCGGCATAGGTATCGGGGCCGTTCTTATTCAACGCAACGGGGATGGCGAGCACGTGGTCGCCTATGCAAGTCGCTCACTAAGTAGGCCCGAGCAGAACTACACGGTCACCGAGCAAGAATGCCTCGCAGTTATATTCGCAGTTCAGCGCTTCCGTTCTTACCTGTATGGACGTCATTTTACAGTGGTCACCGACCACCACTCATTGTGTTGGCTCGTAAACCTTCGTGACCCCTGCGGCCGTCTGGCGCGCTGGGCACTTCGGCTCCAAAAATACAGCTTCACTGTCTCGTACAGAGCGGTAGGCGACACGCCGACGCGGACTGTCTCTCGCGTATGCCGATTAGCTCGACAGACTGCGAC
Source organism: Hyalomma asiaticum (assembly GCA_013339685.2). Lineage (NCBI taxonomy): Eukaryota > Metazoa > Arthropoda > Arachnida > Ixodida > Ixodidae > Hyalomma > Hyalomma asiaticum. Next base: position 139,599,310 of record CM023484.1, on the reverse strand, counting down.
GCCGATGACTTCGATCACCTTGTGGCTTCTGTGTCGCCGAAATTTCCAGACCTGGACAGCTTCCGAGGCGAACAGCGAAAGGGCTCTAAATTATCCCCGCTTTTCAGCGCTGCGTCCGCCTCTCCATCCCCACGTGATTTCTGTGTACGCGATGGACTCTTATACAAGAAGAACTATTCGACCACTGGCGCACGTTTTCTTCTTGTGGTGCCGGACAGCCTTCGCGCGGCGGTTCTAAGTGCCATGCACGACGATCCTACGTCTGGCCATTTAGGATGTACGCGGACGCTCCACCGGATTAAGGAACGTTTCTATTGGCCCGCAATGCGACGGTCCACAGAGACGTACGTGGCGAGCTGCATGCAGTGTCAGCGCCACAAACGTCCTTCTTCTACTGCTCCAGCTGGTCTCCTGCAGCCTGTGCCGCCGCCAAGTACGCATTTCCAACAAGTTGGCATCGACTTCGTGGGTCCGTTTCCAAAGTCATCCAATGGCAATCGTTGGATAATTATTTGTACTGACTACCTCACGCGCTACTGCGAGACCGCGTCGGTGCCCTCCGCAACTGCCACGGACGTCTCAGGGTTCCTTCTGCGAAACGTCATTCTCCGACATGGTCCACCTCGAGTGATTATCAGCGACCGTGGACGACAGTTCACAGCGGATGTCGTGGAAGAGCTGCTTAACTTGTGTGAGTCCCAATTTCGTCACTCGACCCATACCATCCGCAAACGAATGGGCTCACGGAACGCACGAACAGAACCATCATTAACATGCTATCCATGTACGTTTCATCCGACCACAAGAACTGGGATGATGTACTGCGTTTTGTTACATACGCGTTCAAACACCGCCAAGCACGAGACAACCGGCTACAGTCCTTTCTTCTTGCTGTACGCTCGCCCACCTAGGCACACAATCGACACTGTTTTCCCTTTTGGCACACATGAGAATTCCACTGTCGCCGAGACCCTTGCCTCGCTGAGGAGGCGCGTAGGATTGCTCGTTTGCGCACTTTGGCGTCGCAAGACAGATCCAAAGCACGGTACGACGATCGCCACCGTACCGTAACTCACCATCCAGGCGATTTGGTGTGGTTGTGGACTCCTGCACGGAAACGCGGGTTGTGCCAAAAGTTTCTGGCCACCTACGACGGGCCGTTTGTTGTTTTGAACAGGCTCACTGAGGTCCCTTATGCTATAGCTCGACTCACAGCGAGTGGGAGACGCGCCGCTAAGACGCAAGTGACCCATGTCGCTCGTCTGAAGCCGTTCACGCCGCGAAAGACTGACTGACTCGCCCGATGGGCTCCGTCTGCAAGGAGGGGAATGTTGCGCATATGCGTGAAGAGGAGGACGATTGATGATCGTGCATGTGCGGCGCTACTGAAAAGAAGAGGAGAACGACGTTAGCATCAAACACCAGCTGGCCGCTGTTGATCTCGCTTTCCGAAAAACAAACCGTGCTGCCGCTTTTCTTCCGAATGGTGGCACCGCGCGGTTTCCAAGTATTTTCTTCCTCTCTAGCTTTCAAGTAAATCGATTCCTTTAGAGCAAACGCGAGTTCACTGTGCCTTTGAACTTAAAAGTATCTTAACTCAACGTCACCAAATAGTACCACGCCGGCCGGTAGTGTCGCATAGTCGTTTCGGGAGCGCAAGAAAGCTGAGATTTAAAACGGGCGTTGTTAAATGTGCACTGAATATTTCGCCGAAATATTTCGGAGTCGGCTTGTCGAATGCGTATTGAAGCAGTGAAAATTACAAACCGGCATCTCCAAATTCTTTTCACGACCCCTTTAAACGCAGTGGTCATATATTTTGGTTTTAGACTACGTGTCTGCACTCATCAACAGTGTGATGGATTGCATTTAGAAATGGCCATCCTTCTCCGTAGCTGAAGAAGCTTTTGCACGACGGTATCATGATACCCTGTTCAGCAAGTAAGGTCCAAATCTAACGAAAGAAGAGAGCAGAAGAAAGCATGCGTGACGTTTTACTGTACAGCATTAGAATCTCACCAGACCAGACAACCATTGTGCTCAAGTGTCAAAACACTGGCAAACCAGTCAAAAACAATAGTCATCAAATCATTTTTATGCCAGAAGGCATTCTCGACATTCACTTCCTCTACTGTAACGTTAGGATTTCTGTTTTTTAAATGCGAAGCATTCCTTAGCGAACTTCGGTGACATTGAGCGTATCTATCTATCTATCTATCTATCTATCTATCTATCTATCTATCTATCTAGCCGCCTACGATTTTGTGCTCTCCTGGCCGTATCGCTAATGGGATGTTTACGAAAATTGGTATGCCACAACATGACTACATGACGAACACAAATGACAGGTCATAACATGAAAATCATGACATGAATGTCATGAGCGGCATGATTTACATGCCACGGTCTTGGTGCTCTCCTGGCCGTTTCGCTAATGGGATGTTTACGAAAATTGGTATGGCACAACATGACTACAGGACGAACGTAAATGACAGGTCATAACATGAAAATCATGACATTCATGTCATGAGCGGCATGATTTAGATGCCACGGTCTTGGTGCTCTCCTGGCCGTTTCGCTAATGGGATGTATGCGAAAATTGGTATGGCCGAACATGACTGCCTCACGAACATAAATGGCAGGTCATAACATGAAAATCATCATTCATGTCATGAGAGGCATGATTTACATGCGACGGCCTTGATGCTGTCCTGACCGTTTCGTTAATCGGAAAAATGGTATGGCACAAAAAGACTGCATGACCATCATGAATGACAGGTCATAATGTGAAAATCGTGACATGCATATCATGAGCGGGATGATTTACATGCCACGCGTTTCCTTACCGGATGTATACGAAAATTGTCATGCCACAACATGACTGCATGACTATCATAAATGACAGGTCATAACATGAAAATCATGACACGCATGTCATGAGTGACATGATTTACATGTCACGGTCCTGGCGTTATACTGCCGTCTCGTTAATGGGATGCATACGAAAATTGGTATGGCACAACAAGACTGCATGACTATCATAAATTACAGGTCATAACATGAAAATCATGACATGTATGTCATGAGTGACATGATTTACATGGCACGGTCCTGGCGTTATCCTGCCGTCTCTTTAATGGGATGCATACGAAAATTGGTATGGCACAAGACTGCATGACGATCATAAATGACAGGTCATAATGTGAAAATCGTGACATGCATATCATGAGGGGCATGATTTACATGCCACGCGTTTCGTAATGGGATGTATACAAAAAGTTGCTATTGCACAACACGACTGCATTACGAACGTAAATGACAGGTCATAACATGAAAATCATGACATG
>CM023484.1:139564436-139595863 GCA_013339685.2 Hyalomma asiaticum | reverse complement strand
ATTGGCTTTCCTGTCCTTCAAATAACGAAAGGGAAAGGGTCAAGGGCTCGTTCTTTATTTGTTAGAAACAACTTAATGTCTGTTGCTCATTAAGTTGTCCTTCAAATAGTGAGACAGGTTTTGGCAACCGACGAGAAATTGCTCCTCAATAAGAAGGTCTCTAAGCGCACCGTAATGCTGTTGACTCTCCGAAGGTTCAGACCACCGATGAAAATGGTGCCTGAGTCGCGCAGCATACTGCGGAGCAGTCTCTCCATCGGCGGGCTTTCCCTTCCTGAACTTGTCTCGAAGGCCGTGTAGACTGAATCTGAATCTTTTCGGCGAAGCGGCCTTAACTATTGCATAACTGGAGGCATCCGCAGGCGCCAATCTGCCGTACACACTGAGCACTTCGCCGCTCAAACAAGTGCTCTTCGCCGTTGCGCATTGCTCCTCCGGCCAATTCTGGCCCTAAGCAACGGTCTCGAATCTATGAAAGTAAGCGTATCAGTCATCCTTTCGCTCATCGAACGCCACTAATAACTTCCACAGATATTGTCGGAAAGAGGATTGTTCTCTTTCGGTGCTGTCTACTCGAACTGGCGCGTCTCCGCGCTGTTGCAATCGGAGACGTTCAATCTCTAACTCGTACTGCCTTTGCCTTTCTCTCTCAGCCAATCTCCGCTTCTGTCTTTCCCTCTCGGCCATTTCGGCTGCGGTCTGGCGTTCCGTCGCCACCGTTTCCTCTCTCATTTCTCTGTATTGCTTCTCTTAGGTGGGGATTAAGAGTAAACCCTTTTAAAAGAAATTTAATTACCTTTACTAATAAAAAGACGCCCCTTGACTTAATCTTTCGGAAATTCCGCTATCACGAGAACTGGTCATGTTAAATATTTGGGCGTCACACTTGCGAGTAAGCTCAGCTGGAAACCACACGTTCGAAACGTCTGTTGAGAGGCACTGCAGAAATTGTCGTTCTTTAGGAGGAAACTACGTAATACCCCACCTACGGTATAACCAAATGCGTACAGAGCACTAGTGCGACCAAAGCTAGAGTATGCAGACGTTATTTGGAGCCCTTGGCAGCGATATTTGATTAAAAAAATTGAGTACAATATTTAGCTTCGTGTTTCATTTATTCTGCTTGCTCCCGACATTTTAGTATAACCGATTTACGCAATAAGGCTAACCTACAGAAACTTCAGAGGCGTAGGATAGTGTCTAGGTTAAAATTCATTTACCAGCTCGATCGCGGTGACTTAAAATTAACACGGGAGCGTTACCTTCAAAATCCTTTAAAAGTTTCAGCCAAGACTCACCACTGTAAAACTTTCAGACAACTCATTAGCCACATTAATGTCCGCAAGTTCTCTCTCTTTCCTCGAGCAATTGTTTATTGGAAGAAATTAGCTGAAGAAGCAGTGAACTTTGTTTCGTTGGATCCATTTGCTCATTATATCAGTAACATTAATTTTCTTGATGTAAATGGCCGACATAGAACCATATCGTTTTGAGTATAACTCTCTTGTATTAAAATATATGTACAGCACCTTGTACTTTTCATTTATGGACTTGTGATTCATTTTTTGCTTAAATGTATGCCAAATTTACCTTATTATTTGTTTCTATTTGTACACACTCCTGCATGGGCCTGGGGAAAGGCTGCAGTATCTGTAAATAATAATAAGTAATGAAACAGCGAATACAGATGCGGCGCACAAAAAGGACCGCCCCTCTCCCACCGGCGCCCCCTATGGTTGTTCGCCTGGTAAAAGACGGGCTGAGTGTTTCCTAACTGCTAGAGAAGCAAGCGACAAGAGGCCTCGCACGCGGAGCAATGTTATCGTATGTGCCTTCGTGCGACGGAGACGGCTGGGTCGTTCTATCTTAGCTTCAGCCACGTTCGTTCCCAGCGCTAGCGCGCTTTTGCTCGCGCGTAAAACATACGACACGTTAGCGATGCTATTCATTTGGACTATGTACGGAACAACGGCGACTGCAAAAACCCGCTGACTGTGTCCATATAGTTGCTATCACAATATACCTGCTCCTAGTAACTCTCCTGTATTCCGTTTCTTCGCACTTGGTAGGCATGCTGATGGTAGAAATGCTTGTCAGATTTCTTAATCTTTAATGAATAGAAAAGCACAAAACTTCTACTCAGATGAGCAGTACATCACTCATGTGAGGTAATGTGCATAAGTGTGTATGGCCGGCAAGTTCTTAAATATATGCATCAGCAGCGCCACATTAATTGCTACCATTCTCGTCACTGTAGACAGAGTTCAAAAGCCATATTTAGCACCATATACCAACTTGGGAACATCGAATTTATTTGGTGCCCCTCGTCTGCATAGGTAGACGTCAGACACAATGTGGCCAAGCACTGAGGGTGGCCTGGGTAATAATGAAATCTATTTGCGAGAAATCTGTGCATTTCTAGAGCATATTTTTTGGCGTAAATGATGTATTCGTGAACAGGCCCAGCTGATCTGGTTCAGATCCATTGAGCTTCGAAAATTGCCAGTGTTGTGCTTTTAGAGATGAATGAAAAAAGGGTATACGAACTCATCCTTTCCTTACTGTTCGTGGTGTGACAGTTGTCTTCAGTGAGCATTTCCTTTACTTTGCTAATAATATTATATGAACAATTCATCCATTGCGGAAGTTAAATGGAAGAGCCGTAAAGCAGACACTTTAAATAAGTGTCTGCTTTACTTAAAAGAAAAGGAAGACGTATTAACAGGCGTCGTATTAATGGAAGTAGGCGGTGCTGCGTGCATTTTCATTTATTTATGGATGGATTTTAGGAGCGTCCCCTATATAACGGGGTGGTAGCGGGGCCACCAAGCTCTAGCTTTATTTTTGTTTCCTCTACAAACATTTCTTTTCCCGAATCGCACATATTTTCTCAACTAATTTTTCTCTTCGTCTATTTATTTTATCTATTATCGTTCCGCTGTGATGAAACAATCTTACCCGAACTACCTTGCGCTTTTGTTTGCTCCATACTTTTGCGCCACCAATGCTGTAAGCGCCTTTTACTTATCTCTATCGCCGGCATGTTCAGCTTTCTCCTGTTACTCCTGAAACCCATGGCCTCCTGTAGGGTAGTGTCCACAGCTACACCTGGGTGGACATCTGTAGATTCAATCAAAATATGATCTGTCGTTTCCCTAGCTTTTCCACAGCACGTACATGTGTCCCCTGCTTTATTGAAATTCGCTCTGTAACTTCGGGTTCTCAGGCAACCGGACCTTGCCTCAAACAGTAAAGCGCTTCCCTTTGAATTATCGTAAAATTTTTCTGTCTTGATTTCGTCTTTCCCTTTTCGGTAGTTGTTCAATGCCGGTTTCTTCTCCATTCTTGCTATCCAATCCGAGTTCTCCGCCGCTCTGACCATGCTCTTAACGCTCTTTTTCGTCCCATCCGTTTCGTTACTGGATGTATACTTACTGGTAAGCCTCCTAGTTCTCTTCCTCCATTGTGAATCAACGTTCTTCCTATACAAATACCTGAATACTTTCGCTGCCCATCTACTTTCTTTCATATTCCTTAATCTCTGTTCGTACTTAATTTTACTCTGAGCTTCCCTCAAAGTCAGACCATCCCATATCCCCCTTAACAGCCTCATTTGTGGTCTTCCCATGGGCGCCCAGTGCGGGACGTCCGACCGTCCTCTGATTCACGTCCAGCCCTGATTGTACCCCTGACCTCATGCACACCACTGAGTTTCCGAATGTAAGTGCTGGCACCATTACACCTTTCCACAAACCTCGAATTACCTCGTACCTGTTGTAACCCCACAGCGCACTATGTTTCACTATTGCTGAGTTCCTCTTTCCTTTAACTATCATAGCTTAATCTTGTACTTCCATGTATCTATTCCCATCATTTATCCATATCCCGAGGTATTTGTACTCTCGTACTCTGGGTATCTCCTCGCCCTGTATTGATATGGTCTGATCGTTGCTGTCATTGAATATCATCCAGCCGCATTTTGTCACACTAAATTTTAGCCCTAAATCTTCACTTTCCCGACCACATATACTAACCAGACCCTGCAAATTTGTTCGACTGTCTGCGAATAGCACAATATCGTCGGCATAAAACAACCCGGGGAGCTTTTGTTCTATCACTATACCTGCCTGTCTGTACGACAGCTTAAAACCGTTATTGCTCATCTCCAATGCTTTCTCCATTCTCCTCATATAAAGCATGAATAATAGTGGGACAACGGGCATCCCTGCCTCAACCCTTTACCTATATCGACGGCCTCCATTCTACCATTACTCGCCATACCTTCCCATTCCACACGAACTGTATTTCCACTGTATATTTCCTTTAAGAGCTGTATAGAGTCATCCCCTATACTAACCTCTTTCATTATGTCCCATAAAATATTCTGATTCACATTGTCGTACGCACCTTTAATATCCAAAAATGCCAAATGTAAAGGTCTGTTCTCTTTTCCGGCTATTTCGATACACTGCGTAAGCGCAAAAAGGTTATCATCTAATCTCCTGTCGACTCGAAATCCATTTTGGAGTTCGCCAAAAGTGCCATTAAGCTCTGTCCACATCTGCATTTTCAATTTAATTGCCTGCATCGCCAACATGTAGACTACTGATGTAATGGTCAGCGGTCTATATGAGCGAATGTTATTTTTCTCTCCCTTGCCCTTATAAATGAACTTCATCCTACTTTGACGCCAACTGTCCGGTATTCGCCTGTCCTTTAAGCTTTTCTCAATTGCTTTTAATAGGGCTTCTTTGCTGTTTCTTCCGAGCTCATTTATTACAGTAATGCTAACCCCATCTAATCCTGTGGCTGTTCGTTTGGGAATCATTTCCTCCATGCATGTACCTACAGCGCCCTCTATGGGCATTGCTGTAGGGGGTTTTAGAAATGAAAAGTAGATACACCTCAAAGAAAACAAATTGCGAAAACGGTACAAAGCAAAAGAACAAATGAAAATACGTAAATCCCAGCATACTAATATATATGTAATGTGCACAAAATACATGGGCTGGACATTTCCGCCTTTTATAAATGAAAAAAAAAAAACGTTGACAATAGACGAAAAAAAAAGGCGCCGTTAGGTAACATACTGTTTTAAATGTGAAGGGAAAGCTGTGTTGGGTGCGGTAACACTACTTCGCGGGAGAATATTTTACTCGTGTGTAGTTTTTGGAAAAAGAGGTATCTGCTGAGGTACTTCGGCACTTACATTCGCGTACCATTAAAAGAATGATCCCGTCGTGATGATATATAGGTTAGTGGTTTGATGTAATTTTTTTCGGTCGTCGTTTTGTCTTTATTATGTTGCAGACAAGACAGTCTGATATGTTTACGCCTTGACGGTAGTAATGACCATTCAAGTGCACTGATAATTTCGCTTGACTTTCAGGTGAAGTAGTGATCACCCCGTCAGAAGCCGGGCGGCACGTTTCTAGATGCGCTGCAATTCACCACCAATATTTACCTCAGTGACCGGGTCCCAAACAGCGCAAGCATATTCTAAAATTGGTTGTACATTTCACACGTAAAGAACTTGTTTAAGAACAGGGCGTGCGGTTCTGAAATTGCGTCAAATTCAACAGGCGACTAGCTTTGATACCCTGTGAACATGAGCATTGAACGATAGTATCCTGTTGATGACAACGCCAAGGTACTTGTGTTCATTTACAGTGGATAGTGGCATCGGTTCCATGCATTAATCTGTAAGAAGGGGCTGCTTTTTCTTCCTATACCTAGTGACACTGCACTTCGACACGTTGAGCTTCATTCTCAACGTACTGCACCATGGTATTACTGACTCGAGGTCTTTCTGCAGTCGTTCGGAATCCTATGTACACTTAATTTCACGATACATGCAGCAGTCATCTGTGTACAACCTGACTTGACTAACATGTGCATGACATGGTGATGAATTTCAGGAAGGTTATTCTGCAAAGTAAAGCTGTGTCTGCTTGAAACAAAAAAAAAAAACATCTACCGCTTATGTACTTCTGTGGGTCGTCTGTTATGAATTCAGTTTAGAACCGAACGAAATGAAGAATAAACATGCGAGGCTTTACAGAGTCTACTAGCACTTCGTAAGCCCCACCCCCTCCCAGATCATGTACACCCTGTCATTTGTGCAACTCATGTGAGACACTGCTCTACGATTTTGACGCTGGCAGCATTAAAACAGTAAGTCGGCAGAAACATGCAAAGCCCCTTGCATGTGATATGGCTTAACAAAGCCCCCGAACTGCCTGTTGCACACAATCTTACAATGCCGCACACATGTAGGTTTGTTCGTTTTAATGTTTGCTGTTTTTATTTGAGGGTCGGGGAACTAAGGGTTACACATCGAGTGCTTGATATCTACAAACGAAAACCGTCGTGAAAGTTGAGAAGTTCGGAATGTCAGTTCATTCCATTTTTTGAAATACGCAAAGCATTTCTTAGCCAACCAAAGCCACTCTATTGAGCAACTGTCTACGTAACATCGCTCTCCTGGTCTTGTTCTCGTAGTGTAAACCATGGTGGAATAAGCTAAAATTGGCATGGTAGTGTGTAAGCGCATGATAGACATCATCAGTAGGTCATGACATTTGTAGAACGGCATATGTGCAATCCAGGTGCATTTTCGGCGCTTTAGTGCAGTCGTATTATTTTCCTTATCTTTCGCAGCATTCATTACCTTGCCAAGATCGGTCCCTTCCAACTTAAACAGGCTTAGCATCAACAAGGAATATCACCTTCTCGAAGCATCCTCCTGTGAGACGTGAGCGTTGTCGTCTGCTGCAGTGTACTCGTAGAGTGACACTGAATTTCTGACTTCAGCAGTTTGTTGCTCTTGCATCTCCACATGTGTGTTTATATAATTGTATGTCATTATTTTTAAAATCTAAACGAGCACTGACACGAACTTCTTAATGCTTAATGCTTAATTAAGCAAGGTGTTTCTGTAAAGGCGTAGAAGTATTTTCTGGAACGCTGATCAGCGCATATTTCCTATGAGGAGAAAACTGAATAAATAAACACAAGCTGTTCTACTCCCTCGATGTCTACAAATGCGCTGCTCGCCATGTGTAGTTGTGCAAGACTCGCCAAGCCGAAAGAGTTTTCACTAAGAAGGCAATAGGAAATATCTATTCATTCAAGTTGGACGACTAACCTGGCGGTGGCTGGGATCGTGCTTCCAAAGTGCTGCACTTACGTGGGCGAAAGAAGAGTTGCAGCCTTTTACGAAAAGAGGGCTGTGGGCAACTAGAGAAAATCTGAAGCCAAGGAACACAGACGTATGACAGAAGATAAATGTCATCGATTGTTTGAAGCGGTGTTGTTCAATGGCTTGTGAAGGTTCATTCCAGCTTGAACAGCATGGCTAGCCATCCGACTTGAGTTCATGTAACAGTGGTTGGGTGTTCAGATGCTCTCCCGAAAGGTGCGGGCTCAGTCCCAGCCGCCGTGGTCACATCTGAATGGAGGCGAAATGCTAGAGGCTAGTATACTTATATTTAAGTGCACGTTAGAGAACCCCCGCTGGTCGAAATTTGCGGCTCTCCTCTGCATGGTGCCATATAACCGTATTCTGGTCTCGGCATGCATAACCCCACCAATTATCATCAATTCTATTCCCCTGCCAAGGAAAAACTTGGCAGATCCCACGTGCAGTGAGAATCAAGGAAATGCGAAACACGCTTGAGGAACGTAAAATGCATTTGCATTTTTTTCTCGCTATACCGAGTTTGGTACATATGAAAATAACGAAACAGCCGCAAGAGCATCAAGACTGGCATGTAAACAATGCCGGTCATACACGCATATCATGATTCTCATGTTATGGCCTGTCATTTACGTTCGTCATGCAGTCGTGTTGTGCAATAGCAACTTTTGTATACATCCCATTAACGAAACGCGTGGCATGTAAATCATGCCCCTCATGATATGCATGTCATGATTTTCACATTATGACCTGTCATTTATGATCGTCATGCAGTCTTGTGCCATACCAATTTTCGTATGCATCCCATTAACGAGACGGCAGGATAACGCCAGGACCGTGACATGTAAATCATGTCACTCATGACATACATGTCATGATTTTCATGTTATGACCTGTAATTTATGATAGTCATGCAGTCTTGTTGTGCCATACCAATTTTCGTATGCATCCCATTAACGAGACGGCAGTATAACGCCAGGACCGTGACATGTAAATCATGTCACTCATGACATGCGTGTCATGATTTTCATGTTATGACCTGTCATTTATGATAGTCATGCAGTCATGTTGTGGCATGCCAATTTTCGTATACATCCGGTAAGGAAACGCGTGGCACGTAAATCATGCCGCTCATGATATGCATGTCACGATTTTCACATTATGACCTGTCATTTATGATGGTCATGCAGTCTTTTTGTGCCATACCATTTTTCCGATTAACGAAACGGTCAGGACAGCATCAAGGCCGTCGCATGTAAATCATGCCTCTCATGACATGAATGATGATTTTCATGTTATGACGTGCCATTTATGTTCGTGAGGCAGTCATGTTCGGCCATACCAATTTTCGCATACATCCCATTAGCGAAACGGCCAGGAGAGCACCAAGACCGTGGCATGTAAATCATGCCGCTCATGACATGAATGTCATGATTTTCATGTTATGACCTGTCATTTACGTTCGTCCTGTAGTCATGTTGTGCCATACCAATTTTCGTAAACATCCCATTAGCGAAACGGCCAGGAGAGCACCAAGACCGTGGCATGTAAATCATGCCGCTCATGACATTCATGTCATGATTTTCATGTTATGACCTGTCATTTGTGTTCGTCATGTAGTCATGTTGTGGCATACCAATTTTCGTAAACATCCCATTAGCGATACGGCCAGGAGAGCACAAAATCGTAGGCGGCTAGATAGATAGATAGATAGATAGATGGATAGATAGATAGATAGATACGCTCAATGTCACCGAAGTTCGCTAAGGAATGCTTCGCATTTAAAAAACAGAAATCCTAACGTTACAGTAGAGGAAAGTGAATGTCGAGAATGCCTTCTGGCATAAAAATGATTTGATGACTATTGTTTTTGACTGGTTTGCCAGTGTTTTGACACTTGAGCACAATGGTTGTCTGGTCTGGTGAGATTCTAATGCTGTACAGTAAAACGTCACGCATGCTTTCTTCTGCTCTCTTCTTTCGTTAGATTTGGACCTTACTTGCTGAACAGGGTATCATGATACCGTCGTGCAAAAGCTTCTTCAGCTACGGAGAAGGATGGCCATTTCTAAATGCAATCCATCACACTGTTGATGAGTGCAGACACGTAGTCTAAAACCAAAATATATGACCACTGCGTTTAAAGGGGTCGTGAAAAGAATTTGGAGATGCCGGTTTGTAATTTTCACTGCTTCAATACGCATTCGACAAGCCGACTCCGAAATATTTCGGCGAAATATTCAGTGTACATTTAACAACGCCCGTTTTAAATCTCTCAGCTTTCTTGCGCTCCCGAAACGACTATGCGACACTACCGGCAGGCGTGGTACTATTTGGTGACGTTGAGTTAAGATACTTTTAAGTTCAAAGGCACAGTGAACTCGCGCTTGCTCTAAAGGAATTGATTTACTTGAAAGCTAGAAAGGAAGAAAATACTTGGAAACCGCGCGGTGCCACCATTCGGAAGAAAAGCGGCAGCACGGTTTGTTTTCCCATGGCCTCCGAGGGCGCGCCAATCTCGGAGGTATGACGGCTGCTAAGATGACGTCAAATGCAGAGTTGAGGGGAACGCGCGCAGTGAAACCGAAACCGCGTATTTTATCGCTCTAAATCAACGCACACGGTGCAACGGAACAACGCATATTGTTGATTGGAGGGTCAGGACCCCGAATACGCACTTAGTACAAAATGTTCAGAAAACGTTTCACGACCCCTTTAAGGAAAGTAAGCTTGAAATGTTACTCATTGCATTTGTCGCCTTGCAGTGTATGTTGGGGAACTTTCACCACACTCTGTTAATTATGTCAAGCATTTTGAATATGGCCTGAATTTTGGCAGGAACACTGTTCGCAGCATTGTACACCCAATAGCCGCAAATTTATGTGAATGTTTTTTCTTTTCAGCATTCAAACATGACTTTTCGCATAACGTGAATGCAAGGTGCATCGAAGAGCCAAGTACTATCGCACATAGGCTTCAACAAGATATATGGTAAACAGGCATTTCGCAGGAAGTAAAAAGAAATTGCCTCAAACTAAATGGCATCACAATGAATCTATAACTGCATGTAGATGGTTAATGTTTGACAGTGCAAATTAGGTACTGTGCCAATACTGTCACGCAGTATCGTGACTAGAAGAGCGAGACAGAGCGTCTTGGGGCAGCCACTTCATTAGAGACCTTGTCCTAATTCGGCGGTTGTATGCGTCGACAGGCGCAGATGTCTTTCGGCGGTGCATCAGACAGACAGTGCATCAGAGCATATACTCCTGCAACATTGCTGATGATTTTAAAAAAAGCTCTAGCATATCTGCAAACTTTGACTGCTCAGGTCTAGAGAACAAGGGAGGACTGCACTGCTTTAAGGCAGTGAAATAAGGGCCTAACTGAAGTGCAGACTCAAGCTGAAAGCCAGATGAATTAGCGTAATCAGATGAATGTGCATAACCTTGTACTAGTTTTAGTTTGTATCGCCTATTTAATTTTATCACGACACTTGCTACCCTTTCATTGATGCTACAGAATTCTTCAATGTTACCTGCCATGTCTTTGTGTAAAAGAAATACACGCCGTACTCGTGCTTCTCTGTCACTCCTCTGTAGCAGAGAACATACCCTTCGTTAAGCGATAAGTGTCCTTCTCCTGGTTTCCTAACCTCGCTAAGGCCAATGATATCCCATTAATACCCCTTAATTCTTCTAGTAGTTCAGCTAGTCTGGCTTCACTTGAAAGAGTTCGCGTGTTAGAGTCGCTATGTTTAATTTCGAAAGACAGCCTGTCCGACTCCAGAGGCTTTTGAGTCTTTTGTTCCCATACACGTGTAGTCGCATCCGCGACTAGAGGCTCAGTTGATGTCGTCGTAGGTCCAGGGTTTGGTTGGTTTTGTCACTTGGGAGGTGTTGGCCATGGTTTTGCACTAGGGAGGCCACTTCCTGTTCTGGTGCTCAGGTGAGTTACGCAAATGAGCCATGGTGGTGGTGAGAGCTCGTACGCATCATTTATCCAAATACTCCGTCTGGGCAGGGGTCGTTTAGAGGTTAGAGGTCTGGTTAAGTAAGGCGAGGGTAAAATTGTTAAAGGGAAGCAAGGACAACGAAAGAAGATACCTCAGGAGCGTAGAGAAAAGACAAAAGATACAGAAAAAACCTTTGCACTAGAGGATTCGACCTTGGGACACCTTGGTCTAACTACAAAAGCATGGCCAAGTCGTCCGGGTTGCCGGGTTGCCGATGTGTTTAAGAACAGATTCCTGCTGCGCCCTCTTGCGAATTGTGATGCGATGAATTTCAACATATCCGCGATGCAATACTTTTTGCTGATTCCAAATACCAGAAAGGTATGGCTAATCGTCTCGACAGTGTCGTGTCTGTTTCCGCCGTATTCGCCGCGCCATCATGCATAGTTTTGACAGTGCGCGTTTTTAGGGGCGAAGCTCCTCTTAGTCTAACCTTGTCACGCGTCAGTCGTCAGGCGTAACCCGCGTGCCGGGAGGCACGCGCTCGCCCTCGGCGCGTGCTTCCCGGCGCGTGCCTCTCTCTCTCCCGGCGCGTGCCTCTGCTGTCTTGTGTGTGTGAGAGAGAGAGACGGAGAGAGAGCGAAAGGCGCGCGTTGGCTGTGGAAACACTCTCTCTTAGAGGAACGCTCTAAGAACGCTCTTGTCCCATGCTACTAAAGATTTTAATAAAAAATGCCAACTGAAAGTGACTTCCTCAAAAGATAAAACAGAATTCACAGAACTATAAGAGCTGATCAGTAAAGCCAGGCAAAGAGATGTAAGAAATCTTAACATGAGGGAAATAGAGCGATAGAGAAAAGTACCAGCATGAAATTGGCCAAAAAGAAACTGCATTTAGGACAATACAAAATGCATACACTAAAAGATAAATAAGGTAATGTTAACAACCTCAACGAAATAGTCAAGGTAGCCGGAGATTTGTACTGAGAACTGTGCAGGTCTCATAGAGACCATGCAACCTTTGTAGAAATCAAATCAGAGAATATTGAAATTCCACGTATAACCACTGACGAAATCAGAAAAACTGTCAAAGGCATGTCCCGTGGTAAAGCAGCAGGTGAAGATAGCATAATAGCCGACTTGATCCAAGACGGGGGAGACGTTATATTTGAAAAACTTGTGTCACTCTTGCGTCAAAATATATCAAGACATCTAGTGTACCGCCCAGCTGGAAAAATGCTAATATGTCCTAATACGCAAGAAAGGTGAGATAAAAAGTTAATGAATTGCACACCAGTTAGCCTAGTAATGCTAATATACAAGCTGTTTGCCAAAATAATTTCAGCTAGGGTAGGAGGAACACTCAACTTTAACCCACCAATTAGACAAGGTGGTTTTAGGAAAGGCTACTCAACCGTGTACTACAGCCATGCTATCAATCTAATAATTGAGAAGTTCCATGAATATAACAAACCTCTTATATGGCCTTTATAGAATATGAGAAGGCATTGGATTCTATAGAAATGCAAGCAGTTCTAGAACCTTTACGTCGACAAGGGCTACCTGACGTATACGTGCGAACCATCAGTAATGTCTACAAAGATTGCAGCTACACTACTCCTACATGAGAGAAGCAGAAAAATTCCAATCAAGAGAGGTGTCAGACAAGAACGTCTCCCCCTATGTTAGCCACTGCATGTTTAGAAGAAGCGTTTAAACATCAAGACTGGGAAAAAAGGTAATTACAAAGTACAAAGAGAATATCTGAACAATTTAGGGTTTGCAGTCGACATTGTGCTCTTTAGCAATGATGATGACGAGCTACAAAACATGGTTGATGACTTAAACCGGGAAACTGTTAATATGGGATGAACAATGAATAAGCAATAGACAAAAATTGTGCTCGACAGCCCACCTAAAGAACTGGAATTCAAAACTAGCAATGAACCTTTGGAATGTGTGAACCTGGGGCAGTTACTAACAGGGACGCCTACCCATGAAAGGGAAATTCTCCACAGAACAAGGATTGGCTGGAGCGCATCCAGGAGGCATTTTCGAAGCAAGGATGGAACCTTTCCACTGTCACTAAAGTGAAAAGTATTTAAGCGCTGCATTCTCCAAGTACTGACGTATGGTGGAGAAACATGCAGGATAGCTAAAGAACTAGAGATGAAATCAAGGAGCACGCAGCATGCAATGGATAGAAAAATGAAAGGTGTGATGATAAGAGATAACAAAACTGTGTAGTGGGTTAGGGAACAGACAGGAATAGTTGAATATTATTATTTTAATTAAAAGAAAGAAATGTACCTTGTGAGGACATGTCATGAGTAGGACAGATAACAGATGGGACAGTAAAAGCGATGGAATACATACGAAGATAGGGAAAATGCAGCAGAGGCAGGCAGAAGGTTAGATGGAGCGATGAAATTAAACATTTTGCGACCTTCAAGTGGAACTAGCTTCCTCAGGATAGGGCATATCGGAAGTATTGAGAGGTCTTCATCCTGCAGTAATTTAAAATAGGTTCATGATGATGATGAGTGGGATGAGGGCAAGAAATGGCCCACTGATACTCTGGGCCTAGGTTTTATGTAGTTGAAAAAATGCAAAATCAGTAACTGTTCATTTTTTCTAACGAAATCAAGAAGCAACTTTATTGTGTAGATTATTAAAACATTCTTCATGATGCATCCAAAACGTCTGGACGTTTATTGTATTCAAAATGCAGTTAATTCAGTCCATGGATGACATTGCCTGCTTTTTGAAGCCTATATAGAGCTTTTCTAGCATCGCGGTAATTCTTGTGCTCCTTTGCCCCATATACAGTTTGTGCCTTTGCAGCTGCAAAAGGACAGGAGTCTCAGCTTGGTAGGCGAGCAGTAGGGTTTTTTTTTTTTGGTAAAACAGGTGCATGAATCCAATCTCCAAGCAGAGGACTCTTCATAAGGATGCTTAGATGTTTGGCCAATGAAATGGGAGGTTCTGCAGTGCACAGGGATACGTGTTTTACCGCATTTGAAGTGCTCTAAATTGTTTCATCTGCATTTGCACGTGGATACAAATGTGAAAGTTCTAACACAAAAAGACTGCTGAAGCATAGTTCCAGTCCAGATCGAAACTGCATGGCATCTAACTTTAACTGCATTGTTCCTGCGACTGGTATTGGCTGAAAATGTTCATATTAAGACTGCGCATTACAACAGCCACATTTAACAGCTGTCATGGCCTGAGGGCAGGTAAATGAAGACGTTTGGGCTTATTATAACATCCTATTGTGTCGGAAATGGTGAAAGGTGCCCAAGTAGGACTAACCACGTGTGTTTTGGTCTTATTACGCTACCATAAAAGTCGTAGCTGTGCAGTCTCTTTCCTGAAGTAAAACCGTGGGTCGCCCTAATTGGAACACATCCACTTTCAAAACCATTGAGTGCACAAACAGGCTACCACGAAGAAAAGGAGCAAAGAAAGTGTTCGTCCCTGTGTGTCTCCTTCATGGTCGGTTGTTTGTGTGCTGGATGGTTCTCAAGATGTTTCTTCAATGTTCCTTAGTGTTGTATCGGCTGCAGCTCATGGACTTGCTGCCCACTGCGCAAGCGTGCAGTTTCTTTGCTCTGCCTCTCTCTCTCTCCCTTTTCCCTCACCACGATCTTATATTAACGCCCCGCAGCAGATAATAAAGGCGATTCTTGCCTCCTTCTCAAACCGTGTGGACGTGCCTTCTTCCGTGCCGTGGCCAGTCGGCCGCGGCTAGTTAACAGTGGCGACGAGTCACATCGACACCCACGAAGTCAAAGCCGACCCGGACACCCGGACCTTGCAGACAGACATACCAGGGACATTCATGGCTTTCCAGATGCTTCCGAGTTTTGACGACAACACAGATAAGTGGAACCCATACTTGATCAAAGCAGAAGCGTACTTTGAAGCGAACGGCATTGATGAGTCAAGCAGGAAGAGAGCTCTGCTCGTGGCTGCGCTGAGCACGCAGACCGTTCAAATTCTTGCCGGAAGGGTAGCTCCCCGAAAGCCGAACTCCTTGACTTATGACGAAGTTACCAAAACCTTGAATGAGTACTATGACCCCAAACGCAACGAAATTGCTGAGAGCTACAAATTCTTCAGCCGCTCGCAAATGGAGGGCGAATCAGTTCGCGCGTTTCTCACCGAGATCCGCCGCATTGCAGACAAATGCAACTTTGGCAGTTTCCTTGACAGAATGATCCGGGATAGGATCGTTTGCGGTGTACGCTCAAGTGCAGTAAGGAAGCAACTGCTAGCGAAGAAGGAGCTAACGCTAGAAGAAGCTGAAGCAATAGTAATATCGGCGGAAACCGCGGAAGAGGATGCGCTAAGAATTTCACCCGAAGCAGCACCGCTATTAAAAATGAAAGCGCGTCACTGGCCAACTCTCGGAGACAGCGCTGAAAACGCAGGTTGCAGGAATTGCGCAAGGTGCGGAAGCTTTAAACACAGTACTAGCGGCTGCAGCTGGATCAAGGTGCGCTGTTATCACTGTGGTCAACGTGGGCACATCGCAAGAATGTGTCCCAGCCGCCGAGACAGGGAAGCAGGACCCTCTGCGCCGGCGCCGCGCGGAAAAGCATTAGCAGTGCAAGAAACAACGTCAGAAGATTGCTATGAGAATGCTCATATATGGACGTTGTTGTCAGCTCGAAAGAACGTGCTCGAGCCGCCAATTCGCCGCACATTCAATTGGGCGGGTGTGGAGCTGACAATGGAAGTAGACACAGGATCCCCGGTGTGTGTCATAGCACGAAAGATTTTCGACAAACATGGTAAGCACTGGCCAAAGTTGAAACCTTCACAGCTTAGCCTTTCGTGCTACGCAGGAAGACTACCAGTACTAGGTGAGCTTCAGCTGATGGTTTCGCACCAAGACGTGTCGGTGGAATGTAAGCTCGTAGTATTAGACTGCGCTGGACCAAGCCTGTGCGGACGAGACCTCATAAACATGCTGGACAAGGCTGGCGTTTCCGTACTGCAAATTGGAAAAGGGGCGGCACCAGGCACAGTACAAGCCATCAGCCACGTCAACGCCATCCGCGCTGAATACGCGGATGTTTTCTCGGAGGAATTGGGACTGATGAAGGGGCCCCCAGCCAGTTTGTTGCTGAGGGATGGGGCGGTGCCAAAGTTTTGCAAAGCGAGGCCACTTCCGTATGCTCTCCGTGACAAAGTGGCTAAAGAGTTGGAGAGGATGGTGTCCCTAGGCATTATATACCCCGTAAAGCATTCGGATTGGGCGACCCCCATAGTACCTGTGTTTAAAAAGGACGGCACAGTGCGTATTTGCGGGGATTTTAAGGCCACGTTGAATCAAGCTTGTGCAATTGAGCAATATCCGCTTCCAGTGATCCAGGACATGTTTGCGTCATTAGGCGGTGGGGAAGTGTTCAGTACGCTGGACCTGAAAGATGCCTACAACCAGGTGCCATTGGACGAAGGTGCACGCAAACTGTGCGTTATTAACACGCACCTGGGACTGTTCAGCTACAGCAGGCTGCCGTTCGGCATTTCCTCGGCTCCTGCTATATTCCAGAGGAAAATGGACACCATGCTAGCGGGTCTTCCTGGAGTGCAAGCGTACTTGGACGATGTGCTCGTGTCTGAAAAATCGGCCGACAACGGAGCTCGGTTGAAAGCAGTTTTGCAGCGATTTCGAGAACACGGGGTAAAGCTGAGGCATGACAAATGCAGTTTCAGCCAAGCATCCGTAACTTATCTGGGACATCGCATAGATCGACTCGGTCTGCACCCCACGGAAAAGAACGTGGAAGCTATCGTGAATGCTCCGAGTCCTCGCAACGTGGGCGAGTTGCGCTCGTTTGTTGGGATGTTGACATTTTATTCCAGGTTTTTACCGAACATGTCAACAACGTTATCGCCGTTGTATCTGTTGCTGGAAAAGAACACAAGGTGGCAGTGGAACCTCCCCCAGGAAACGGCATTCATCAAAGCTAAACAGTGCTTGAAGGACGCAGGAGTGCTTGCCCATTATGACCCGTTAAAAGAGCTAAAACTGGAATGCGACGCATCTCCACACGGCATTGGGGCAGTGCTGTTCCACACAGAAGGCAGCACTAATCGACCAATCGGATTCCGTTCAAGGACTCTCACTAAAGCCGAACGAAATTACTCCCAACTAGAGCGTGAGGCGCTGGCACTAGTTTTTGGCGTCACGAAGTTCCGGGACTACCTCTTCGGCCGTGAATTCACACTGGTTACGGATCACCAACCGCTGCTGGGATTGCTCAGGTCCGACCGGCCAACGCCCTCCATGGCAGCAGCCCGCATCCAACGCTGGGCACTCTATCTCGGTGGTTATCGCTACAAGCTTCAGTACACTCCCGGAAGGCAACTGCTAAATTCGGACGCCCTCAGTCGGCTTCCACTGCCGTTGTGCAGTCCTGCTATCGAGCCACAAGATTACGTCTTTTGCTTGGAAAGCCTGGACGAAGGCACAGTAACGACGCGCGAACTACAACACTTGACAGAGCGCGACTCGACACTCGCCCGAATCAAGCATTACATTTTGCAGGGCTGGCCTAGAAGTTCGAAAGGCATGGAGCCGGACATAATGGCATTCTTTCACCGTCGGTTAGAATTATCCACAGCACACGAGTTGGTTTATTGGGGCCATCGAGTGGTTATACCCACCAGTGCGCGGGGACGATTACTGGACCTCCTGCATGAAAATCACCAAGGGTCTTCGGCGATGAAGTCCATAGCGCGATCATTGTTTTGGTGGCCGGGCCTGGACCGAGAAATCGAGAGCTTGTCGGCCACATGCAAGAACTGCATCGCCAATTTACCCATGCCGCCGATCGCACCACCAGCAAATTGGCCACAAACACTGGAGAAATGGTCGCGTATTCACGTGGACTTTGCCGGACCTGTAGAAGGCATGATGATTCTGGTCATAGTTGATTCCCATACAAAGTGGATCGAAGCCATTCCTCTCAAGCAGGCCACCACGAGTGCTACAATCAACTGTTTGCGCGAGATATTCAGCCGATTTGGTGTGCCCAGGACGATTGTTTCTGATAACGGGACACAATTCACTAGCCGTGAATTTGCAACGTTCGTCGAGCAAAACAATATATCGCACGTCAGGACAGCCCCTTTCCATCCACAATCTAATGGGGCTGCCGAACGAGCCGTACGAACGGTGAAGGATGGGCTTCGGAAGATGAAGGAAGGAAAATTAGAGCACAAACTGATGCGGCTGTTATTAAGCTACAGAAGGACGCCCCAGAGAAGCGGAAAGTCTCCGTCGGAAATGCTTCTAGGCTTCCAGATCAGATCGCGCCTGGATACCTGTTTTCCAAAGTTCAGTGCAGGAGTAACATGTGAAAGCCAGGAACGCGTGCCCCCTGTAGACAGCCGCGTGCACGTCCGCAACTACGGGACAGGAAGTCAGTGGTTACCAGGGCAGGTGATATCTACATCTGGGACGCGAATGGTCACAGTGGAAACGCCTGGAGCAATTGTACGACGGCATGTCGACCAGGTCCGTCTCCAGCCTCCGGAAGCGCGACAGCAGGTATCGGCGGAACTTGCCTGCCCGGACAAGCCATCGCTCGGCCCAGAAGAATCCGCGCCGCAGAATGATGCAAGACAGAGCACACCGCCTGTTTCACCAACTCTCGTTGCAGGTCCTCTTGCTCCCGAATCACTCCCGGCCCTTCAGTCCTCCGAAGCAGAAATTCTGCGTGAACCAGCTCAGGTACTACGACGCTCCACGAGAACCCGAAAGCCAGTTGATCGCTTTTAGGAGGAAGAAGTGTTGTATCGGCTGCAGCTCATGGACTTGCTGCCCACTGCGCAAGCGTGCAGTTTCTTTGCTCTGCCTCTCTCTCTCTCCCTTTTCCCTCACCACGATCTTATATTAACGCCCCGCAGCAGATAATAAAGGCGATTCTTGCCTCCTTCTCAAACCGTGTGGACGTGCCTTCTTCCGTGCCGTGGCCAGTCGGCCGCGGCTAGTTAACAGTGGCGACGAGTCACATCGACACCCACGAAGTCAAAGCCGACCCGGACACCCGGACCTTGCAGACAGACATACCAGGGACATTCATGGCTTTCCAGATGCTTCCGAGTTTTGACGACAACACAGATAAGTGGAACCCATACTTGATCAAAGCAGAAGCGTACTTTGAAGCGAACGGCATTGATGAGTCAAGCAGGAAGAGAGCTCTGCTCGTGGCTGCGCTGAGCACGCAGACCGTTCAAATTCTTGCCGGAAGGGTAGCTCCCCGAAAGCCGAACTCCTTGACTTATGACGAAGTTACCAAAACCTTGAATGAGTACTATGACCCCAAACGCAACGAAATTGCTGAGAGCTACAAATTCTTCAGCCGCTCGCAAATGGAGGGCGAATCAGTTCGCGCGTTTCTCACCGAGATCCGCCGCATTGCAGACAAATGCAACTTTGGCAGTTTCCTTGACAGAATGATCCGGGATAGGATCGTTTGCGGTGTACGCTCAAGTGCAGTAAGGAAGCAACTGCTAGCGAAGAAGGAGCTAACGCTAGAAGAAGCTGAAGCAATAGTAATATCGGCGGAAACCGCGGAAGAGGATGCGCTAAGAATTTCACCCGAAGCAGCACCGCTATTAAAAATGAAAGCGCGTCACTGGCCAACTCTCGGAGACAGCGCTGAAAACGCAGGTTGCAGGAATTGCGCAAGGTGCGGAAGCTTTAAACACAGTACTAGCGGCTGCAGCTGGATCAAGGTGCGCTGTTATCACTGTGGTCAACGTGGGCACATCGCAAGAATGTGTCCCAGCCGCCGAGACAGGGAAGCAGGACCCTCTGCGCCGGCGCCGCGCGGAAAAGCATTAGCAGTGCAAGAAACAACGTCAGAAGATTGCTATGAGAATGCTCATATATGGACGTTGTTGTCAGCTCGAAAGAACGTGCTCGAGCCGCCAATTCGCCGCACATTCAATTGGGCGGGTGTGGAGCTGACAATGGAAGTAGACACAGGATCCCCGGTGTGTGTCATAGCACGAAAGATTTTCGACAAACATGGTAAGCACTGGCCAAAGTTGAAACCTTCACAGCTTAGCCTTTCGTGCTACGCAGGAAGACTACCAGTACTAGGTGAGCTTCAGCTGATGGTTTCGCACCAAGACGTGTCGGTGGAATGTAAGCTCGTAGTATTAGACTGCGCTGGACCAAGCCTGTGCGGACGAGACCTCATAAACATGCTGGACAAGGCTGGCGTTTCCGTACTGCAAATTGGAAAAGGGGCGGCACCAGGCACAGTACAAGCCATCAGCCACGTCAACGCCATCCGCGCTGAATACGCGGATGTTTTCTCGGAGGAATTGGGACTGATGAAGGGGCCCCCAGCCAGTTTGTTGCTGAGGGATGGGGCGGTGCCAAAGTTTTGCAAAGCGAGGCCACTTCCGTATGCTCTCCGTGACAAAGTGGCTAAAGAGTTGGAGAGGATGGTGTCCCTAGGCATTATATACCCCGTAAAGCATTCGGATTGGGCGACCCCCATAGTACCTGTGTTTAAAAAGGACGGCACAGTGCGTATTTGCGGGGATTTTAAGGCCACGTTGAATCAAGCTTGTGCAATTGAGCAATATCCGCTTCCAGTGATCCAGGACATGTTTGCGTCATTAGGCGGTGGGGAAGTGTTCAGTACGCTGGACCTGAAAGATGCCTACAACCAGGTGCCATTGGACGAAGGTGCACGCAAACTGTGCGTTATTAACACGCACCTGGGACTGTTCAGCTACAGCAGGCTGCCGTTCGGCATTTCCTCGGCTCCTGCTATATTCCAGAGGAAAATGGACACCATGCTAGCGGGTCTTCCTGGAGTGCAAGCGTACTTGGACGATGTGCTCGTGTCTGAAAAATCGGCCGACAACGGAGCTCGGTTGAAAGCAGTTTTGCAGCGATTTCGAGAACACGGGGTAAAGCTGAGGCATGACAAATGCAGTTTCAGCCAAGCATCCGTAACTTATCTGGGACATCGCATAGATCGACTCGGTCTGCACCCCACGGAAAAGAACGTGGAAGCTATCGTGAATGCTCCGAGTCCTCGCAACGTGGGCGAGTTGCGCTCGTTTGTTGGGATGTTGACATTTTATTCCAGGTTTTTACCGAACATGTCAACAACGTTATCGCCGTTGTATCTGTTGCTGGAAAAGAACACAAGGTGGCAGTGGAACCTCCCCCAGGAAACGGCATTCATCAAAGCTAAACAGTGCTTGAAGGACGCAGGAGTGCTTGCCCATTATGACCCGTTAAAAGAGCTAAAACTGGAATGCGACGCATCTCCACACGGCATTGGGGCAGTGCTGTTCCACACAGAAGGCAGCACTAATCGACCAATCGGATTCCGTTCAAGGACTCTCACTAAAGCCGAACGAAATTACTCCCAACTAGAGCGTGAGGCGCTGGCACTAGTTTTTGGCGTCACGAAGTTCCGGGACTACCTCTTCGGCCGTGAATTCACACTGGTTACGGATCACCAACCGCTGCTGGGATTGCTCAGGTCCGACCGGCCAACGCCCTCCATGGCAGCAGCCCGCATCCAACGCTGGGCACTCTATCTCGGTGGTTATCGCTACAAGCTTCAGTACACTCCCGGAAGGCAACTGCTAAATTCGGACGCCCTCAGTCGGCTTCCACTGCCGTTGTGCAGTCCTGCTATCGAGCCACAAGATTACGTCTTTTGCTTGGAAAGCCTGGACGAAGGCACAGTAACGACGCGCGAACTACAACACTTGACAGAGCGCGACTCGACACTCGCCCGAATCAAGCATTACATTTTGCAGGGCTGGCCTAGAAGTTCGAAAGGCATGGAGCCGGACATAATGGCATTCTTTCACCGTCGGTTAGAATTATCCACAGCACACGAGTTGGTTTATTGGGGCCATCGAGTGGTTATACCCACCAGTGCGCGGGGACGATTACTGGACCTCCTGCATGAAAATCACCAAGGGTCTTCGGCGATGAAGTCCATAGCGCGATCATTGTTTTGGTGGCCGGGCCTGGACCGAGAAATCGAGAGCTTGTCGGCCACATGCAAGAACTGCATCGCCAATTTACCCATGCCGCCGATCGCACCACCAGCAAATTGGCCACAAACACTGGAGAAATGGTCGCGTATTCACGTGGACTTTGCCGGACCTGTAGAAGGCATGATGATTCTGGTCATAGTTGATTCCCATACAAAGTGGATCGAAGCCATTCCTCTCAAGCAGGCCACCACGAGTGCTACAATCAACTGTTTGCGCGAGATATTCAGCCGATTTGGTGTGCCCAGGACGATTGTTTCTGATAACGGGACACAATTCACTAGCCGTGAATTTGCAACGTTCGTCGAGCAAAACAATATATCGCACGTCAGGACAGCCCCTTTCCATCCACAATCTAATGGGGCTGCCGAACGAGCCGTACGAACGGTGAAGGATGGGCTTCGGAAGATGAAGGAAGGAAAATTAGAGCACAAACTGATGCGGCTGTTATTAAGCTACAGAAGGACGCCCCAGAGAAGCGGAAAGTCTCCGTCGGAAATGCTTCTAGGCTTCCAGATCAGATCGCGCCTGGATACCTGTTTTCCAAAGTTCAGTGCAGGAGTAACATGTGAAAGCCAGGAACGCGTGCCCCCTGTAGACAGCCGCGTGCACGTCCGCAACTACGGGACAGGAAGTCAGTGGTTACCAGGGCAGGTGATATCTACATCTGGGACGCGAATGGTCACAGTGGAAACGCCTGGAGCAATTGTACGACGGCATGTCGACCAGGTCCGTCTCCAGCCTCCGGAAGCGCGACAGCAGGTATCGGCGGAACTTGCCTGCCCGGACAAGCCATCGCTCGGCCCAGAAGAATCCGCGCCGCAGAATGATGCAAGACAGAGCACACCGCCTGTTTCACCAACTCTCGTTGCAGGTCCTCTTGCTCCCGAATCACTCCCGGCCCTTCAGTCCTCCGAAGCAGAAATTCTGCGTGAACCAGCTCAGGTACTACGACGCTCCACGAGAACCCGAAAGCCAGTTGATCGCTTTTAGGAGGAAGAAGTGTTGTATCGGCTGCAGCTCATGGACTTGCTGCCCACTGCGCAAGCGTGCAGTTTCTTTGCTCTGCCTCTCTCTCTCTCCCTTTTCCCTCACCACGATCTTATATTAACGCCCCGCAGCAGATAATAAAGGCGATTCTTGCCTCCTTCTCAAACCGTGTGGACGTGCCTTCTTCCGTGCCGTGGCCAGTCGGCCGCGGCTAGTTAACAGTGGCGACGAGTCACATCGACACCCACGAAGTCAAAGCCGACCCGGACACCCGGACCTTGCAGACAGACATACCAGGGACATTCATGGCTTTCCAGATGCTTCCGAGTTTTGACGACAACACAGATAAGTGGAACCCATACTTGATCAAAGCAGAAGCGTACTTTGAAGCGAACGGCATTGATGAGTCAAGCAGGAAGAGAGCTCTGCTCGTGGCTGCGCTGAGCACGCAGACCGTTCAAATTCTTGCCGGAAGGGTAGCTCCCCGAAAGCCGAACTCCTTGACTTATGACGAAGTTACCAAAACCTTGAATGAGTACTATGACCCCAAACGCAACGAAATTGCTGAGAGCTACAAATTCTTCAGCCGCTCGCAAATGGAGGGCGAATCAGTTCGCGCGTTTCTCACCGAGATCCGCCGCATTGCAGACAAATGCAACTTTGGCAGTTTCCTTGACAGAATGATCCGGGATAGGATCGTTTGCGGTGTACGCTCAAGTGCAGTAAGGAAGCAACTGCTAGCGAAGAAGGAGCTAACGCTAGAAGAAGCTGAAGCAATAGTAATATCGGCGGAAACCGCGGAAGAGGATGCGCTAAGAATTTCACCCGAAGCAGCACCGCTATTAAAAATGAAAGCGCGTCACTGGCCAACTCTCGGAGACAGCGCTGAAAACGCAGGTTGCAGGAATTGCGCAAGGTGCGGAAGCTTTAAACACAGTACTAGCGGCTGCAGCTGGATCAAGGTGCGCTGTTATCACTGTGGTCAACGTGGGCACATCGCAAGAATGTGTCCCAGCCGCCGAGACAGGGAAGCAGGACCCTCTGCGCCGGCGCCGCGCGGAAAAGCATTAGCAGTGCAAGAAACAACGTCAGAAGATTGCTATGAGAATGCTCATATATGGACGTTGTTGTCAGCTCGAAAGAACGTGCTCGAGCCGCCAATTCGCCGCACATTCAATTGGGCGGGTGTGGAGCTGACAATGGAAGTAGACACAGGATCCCCGGTGTGTGTCATAGCACGAAAGATTTTCGACAAACATGGTAAGCACTGGCCAAAGTTGAAACCTTCACAGCTTAGCCTTTCGTGCTACGCAGGAAGACTACCAGTACTAGGTGAGCTTCAGCTGATGGTTTCGCACCAAGACGTGTCGGTGGAATGTAAGCTCGTAGTATTAGACTGCGCTGGACCAAGCCTGTGCGGACGAGACCTCATAAACATGCTGGACAAGGCTGGCGTTTCCGTACTGCAAATTGGAAAAGGGGCGGCACCAGGCACAGTACAAGCCATCAGCCACGTCAACGCCATCCGCGCTGAATACGCGGATGTTTTCTCGGAGGAATTGGGACTGATGAAGGGGCCCCCAGCCAGTTTGTTGCTGAGGGATGGGGCGGTGCCAAAGTTTTGCAAAGCGAGGCCACTTCCGTATGCTCTCCGTGACAAAGTGGCTAAAGAGTTGGAGAGGATGGTGTCCCTAGGCATTATATACCCCGTAAAGCATTCGGATTGGGCGACCCCCATAGTACCTGTGTTTAAAAAGGACGGCACAGTGCGTATTTGCGGGGATTTTAAGGCCACGTTGAATCAAGCTTGTGCAATTGAGCAATATCCGCTTCCAGTGATCCAGGACATGTTTGCGTCATTAGGCGGTGGGGAAGTGTTCAGTACGCTGGACCTGAAAGATGCCTACAACCAGGTGCCATTGGACGAAGGTGCACGCAAACTGTGCGTTATTAACACGCACCTGGGACTGTTCAGCTACAGCAGGCTGCCGTTCGGCATTTCCTCGGCTCCTGCTATATTCCAGAGGAAAATGGACACCATGCTAGCGGGTCTTCCTGGAGTGCAAGCGTACTTGGACGATGTGCTCGTGTCTGAAAAATCGGCCGACAACGGAGCTCGGTTGAAAGCAGTTTTGCAGCGATTTCGAGAACACGGGGTAAAGCTGAGGCATGACAAATGCAGTTTCAGCCAAGCATCCGTAACTTATCTGGGACATCGCATAGATCGACTCGGTCTGCACCCCACGGAAAAGAACGTGGAAGCTATCGTGAATGCTCCGAGTCCTCGCAACGTGGGCGAGTTGCGCTCGTTTGTTGGGATGTTGACATTTTATTCCAGGTTTTTACCGAACATGTCAACAACGTTATCGCCGTTGTATCTGTTGCTGGAAAAGAACACAAGGTGGCAGTGGAACCTCCCCCAGGAAACGGCATTCATCAAAGCTAAACAGTGCTTGAAGGACGCAGGAGTGCTTGCCCATTATGACCCGTTAAAAGAGCTAAAACTGGAATGCGACGCATCTCCACACGGCATTGGGGCAGTGCTGTTCCACACAGAAGGCAGCACTAATCGACCAATCGGATTCCGTTCAAGGACTCTCACTAAAGCCGAACGAAATTACTCCCAACTAGAGCGTGAGGCGCTGGCACTAGTTTTGGCGTCACGAAGTTCCGGGACTACCTCTTCGGCCGTGAATTCACACTGGTTACGGATCACCAACCGCTGCTGGGATTGCTCAGGTCCGACCGGCCAACGCCCTCCATGGCAGCAGCCCGCATCCAACGCTGGGCACTCTATCTCGGTGGTTATCGCTACAAGCTTCAGTACACTCCCGGAAGGCAACTGCTAAATTCGGACGCCCTCAGTCGGCTTCCACTGCCGTTGTGCAGTCCTGCTATCGAGCCACAAGATTACGTCTTTTGCTTGGAAAGCCTGGACGAAGGCACAGTAACGACGCGCGAACTACAACACTTGACAGAGCGCGACTCGACACTCGCCCGAATCAAGCATTACATTTTGCAGGGCTGGCCTAGAAGTTCGAAAGGCATGGAGCCGGACATAATGGCATTCTTTCACCGTCGGTTAGAATTATCCACAGCACACGAGTTGGTTTATTGGGGCCATCGAGTGGTTATACCCACCAGTGCGCGGGGACGATTACTGGACCTCCTGCATGAAAATCACCAAGGGTCTTCGGCGATGAAGTCCATAGCGCGATCATTGTTTTGGTGGCCGGGCCTGGACCGAGAAATCGAGAGCTTGTCGGCCACATGCAAGAACTGCATCGCCAATTTACCCATGCCGCCGATCGCACCACCAGCAAATTGGCCACAAACACTGGAGAAATGGTCGCGTATTCACGTGGACTTTGCCGGACCTGTAGAAGGCATGATGATTCTGGTCATAGTTGATTCCCATACAAAGTGGATCGAAGCCATTCCTCTCAAGCAGGCCACCACGAGTGCTACAATCAACTGTTTGCGCGAGATATTCAGCCGATTTGGTGTGCCCAGGACGATTGTTTCTGATAACGGGACACAATTCACTAGCCGTGAATTTGCAACGTTCGTCGAGCAAAACAATATATCGCACGTCAGGACAGCCCCTTTCCATCCACAATCTAATGGGGCTGCCGAACGAGCCGTACGAACGGTGAAGGATGGGCTTCGGAAGATGAAGGAAGGAAAATTAGAGCACAAACTGATGCGGCTGTTATTAAGCTACAGAAGGACGCCCCAGAGAAGCGGAAAGTCTCCGTCGGAAATGCTTCTAGGCTTCCAGATCAGATCGCGCCTGGATACCTGTTTTCCAAAGTTCAGTGCAGGAGTAACATGTGAAAGCCAGGAACGCGTGCCCCCTGTAGACAGCCGCGTGCACGTCCGCAACTACGGGACAGGAAGTCAGTGGTTACCAGGGCAGGTGATATCTACATCTGGGACGCGAATTCACACTGGTTACGGATCACCAACCGCTGCTGGGATTGCTCAGGTCCGACCGGCCAACGCCCTCCATGGCAGCAGCCCGCATCCAACGCTGGGCACTCTATCTCGGTGGTTATCGCTACAAGCTTCAGTACACTCCCGGAAGGCAACTGCTAAATTCGGACGCCCTCAGTCGGCTTCCACTGCCGTTGTGCAGTCCTGCTATCGAGCCACAAGATTACGTCTTTTGCTTGGAAAGCCTGGACGAAGGCACAGTAACGACGCGCGAACTACAACACTTGACAGAGCGCGACTCGACACTCGCCCGAATCAAGCATTACATTTTGCAGGGCTGGCCTAGAAGTTCGAAAGGCATGGAGCCGGACATAATGGCATTCTTTCACCGTCGGTTAGAATTATCCACAGCACACGAGTTGGTTTATTGGGGCCATCGAGTGGTTATACCCACCAGTGCGCGGGGACGATTACTGGACCTCCTGCATGAAAATCACCAAGGGTCTTCGGCGATGAAGTCCATAGCGCGATCATTGTTTTGGTGGCCGGGCCTGGACCGAGAAATCGAGAGCTTGTCGGCCACATGCAAGAACTGCATCGCCAATTTACCCATGCCGCCGATCGCACCACCAGCAAATTGGCCACAAACACTGGAGAAATGGTCGCGTATTCACGTGGACTTTGCCGGACCTGTAGAAGGCATGATGATTCTGGTCATAGTTGATTCCCATACAAAGTGGATCGAAGCCATTCCTCTCAAGCAGGCCACCACGAGTGCTACAATCAACTGTTTGCGCGAGATATTCAGCCGATTTGGTGTGCCCAGGACGATTGTTTCTGATAACGGGACACAATTCACTAGCCGTGAATTTGCAACGTTCGTCGAGCAAAACAATATATCGCACGTCAGGACAGCCCCTTTCCATCCACAATCTAATGGGGCTGCCGAACGAGCCGTACGAACGGTGAAGGATGGGCTTCGGAAGATGAAGGAAGGAAAATTAGAGCACAAACTGATGCGGCTGTTATTAAGCTACAGAAGGACGCCCCAGAGAAGCGGAAAGTCTCCGTCGGAAATGCTTCTAGGCTTCCAGATCAGATCGCGCCTGGATACCTGTTTTCCAAAGTTCAGTGCAGGAGTAACATGTGAAAGCCAGGAACGCGTGCCCCCTGTAGACAGCCGCGTGCACGTCCGCAACTACGGGACAGGAAGTCAGTGGTTACCAGGGCAGGTGATATCTACATCTGGGACGCGAATTCACACTGGTTACGGATCACCAACCGCTGCTGGGATTGCTCAGGTCCGACCGGCCAACGCCCTCCATGGCAGCAGCCCGCATCCAACGCTGGGCACTCTATCTCGGTGGTTATCGCTACAAGCTTCAGTACACTCCCGGAAGGCAACTGCTAAATTCGGACGCCCTCAGTCGGCTTCCACTGCCGTTGTGCAGTCCTGCTATCGAGCCACAAGATTACGTCTTTTGCTTGGAAAGCCTGGACGAAGGCACAGTAACGACGCGCGAACTACAACACTTGACAGAGCGCGACTCGACACTCGCCCGAATCAAGCATTACATTTTGCAGGGCTGGCCTAGAAGTTCGAAAGGCATGGAGCCGGACATAATGGCATTCTTTCACCGTCGGTTAGAATTATCCACAGCACACGAGTTGGTTTATTGGGGCCATCGAGTGGTTATACCCACCAGTGCGCGGGGACGATTACTGGACCTCCTGCATGAAAATCACCAAGGGTCTTCGGCGATGAAGTCCATAGCGCGATCATTGTTTTGGTGGCCGGGCCTGGACCGAGAAATCGAGAGCTTGTCGGCCACATGCAAGAACTGCATCGCCAATTTACCCATGCCGCCGATCGCACCACCAGCAAATTGGCCACAAACACTGGAGAAATGGTCGCGTATTCACGTGGACTTTGCCGGACCTGTAGAAGGCATGATGATTCTGGTCATAGTTGATTCCCATACAAAGTGGATCGAAGCCATTCCTCTCAAGCAGGCCACCACGAGTGCTACAATCAACTGTTTGCGCGAGATATTCAGCCGATTTGGTGTGCCCAGGACGATTGTTTCTGATAACGGGACACAATTCACTAGCCGTGAATTTGCAACGTTCGTCGAGCAAAACAATATATCGCACGTCAGGACAGCCCCTTTCCATCCACAATCTAATGGGGCTGCCGAACGAGCCGTACGAACGGTGAAGGATGGGCTTCGGAAGATGAAGGAAGGAAAATTAGAGCACAAACTGATGCGGCTGTTATTAAGCTACAGAAGGACGCCCCAGAGAAGCGGAAAGTCTCCGTCGGAAATGCTTCTAGGCTTCCAGATCAGATCGCGCCTGGATACCTGTTTTCCAAAGTTCAGTGCAGGAGTAACATGTGAAAGCCAGGAACGCGTGCCCCCTGTAGACAGCCGCGTGCACGTCCGCAACTACGGGACAGGAAGTCAGTGGTTACCAGGGCAGGTGATATCTACATCTGGGACGCGAATTCACACTGGTTACGGATCACCAACCGCTGCTGGGATTGCTCAGGTCCGACCGGCCAACGCCCTCCATGGCAGCAGCCCGCATCCAACGCTGGGCACTCTATCTCGGTGGTTATCGCTACAAGCTTCAGTACACTCCCGGAAGGCAACTGCTAAATTCGGACGCCCTCAGTCGGCTTCCACTGCCGTTGTGCAGTCCTGCTATCGAGCCACAAGATTACGTCTTTTGCTTGGAAAGCCTGGACGAAGGCACAGTAACGACGCGCGAACTACAACACTTGACAGAGCGCGACTCGACACTCGCCCGAATCAAGCATTACATTTTGCAGGGCTGGCCTAGAAGTTCGAAAGGCATGGAGCCGGACATAATGGCATTCTTTCACCGTCGGTTAGAATTATCCACAGCACACGAGTTGGTTTATTGGGGCCATCGAGTGGTTATACCCACCAGTGCGCGGGGACGATTACTGGACCTCCTGCATGAAAATCACCAAGGGTCTTCGGCGATGAAGTCCATAGCGCGATCATTGTTTTGGTGGCCGGGCCTGGACCGAGAAATCGAGAGCTTGTCGGCCACATGCAAGAACTGCATCGCCAATTTACCCATGCCGCCGATCGCACCACCAGCAAATTGGCCACAAACACTGGAGAAATGGTCGCGTATTCACGTGGACTTTGCCGGACCTGTAGAAGGCATGATGATTCTGGTCATAGTTGATTCCCATACAAAGTGGATCGAAGCCATTCCTCTCAAGCAGGCCACCACGAGTGCTACAATCAACTGTTTGCGCGAGATATTCAGCCGATTTGGTGTGCCCAGGACGATTGTTTCTGATAACGGGACACAATTCACTAGCCGTGAATTTGCAACGTTCGTCGAGCAAAACAATATATCGCACGTCAGGACAGCCCCTTTCCATCCACAATCTAATGGGGCTGCCGAACGAGCCGTACGAACGGTGAAGGATGGGCTTCGGAAGATGAAGGAAGGAAAATTAGAGCACAAACTGATGCGGCTGTTATTAAGCTACAGAAGGACGCCCCAGAGAAGCGGAAAGTCTCCGTCGGAAATGCTTCTAGGCTTCCAGATCAGATCGCGCCTGGATACCTGTTTTCCAAAGTTCAGTGCAGGAGTAACATGTGAAAGCCAGGAACGCGTGCCCCCTGTAGACAGCCGCGTGCACGTCCGCAACTACGGGACAGGAAGTCAGTGGTTACCAGGGCAGGTGATATCTACATCTGGGACGCGAATGGTCACAGTGGAAACGCCTGGAGCAATTGTACGACGGCATGTCGA
Source organism: Hyalomma asiaticum (assembly GCA_013339685.2). Lineage (NCBI taxonomy): Eukaryota > Metazoa > Arthropoda > Arachnida > Ixodida > Ixodidae > Hyalomma > Hyalomma asiaticum. The sequence continues at coordinate 139,564,922 of CM023484.1, read as the reverse complement.
CCAGGTCCGTCTCCAGCCTCCGGAAGCGCGACAGCAGGTATCGGCGGAACTTGCCTGCCCGGACAAGCCATCGCTCGGCCCAGAAGAATCCGCGCCGCAGAATGATGCAAGACAGAGCACACCGCCTGTTTCACCAACTCTCGTTGCAGGTCCTCTTGCTCCCGAATCACTCCCGGCCCTTCAGTCCTCCGAAGCAGAAATTCTGCGTGAACCAGCTCAGGTACTACGACGCTCCACGAGAACCCGAAAGCCAGTTGATCGCTTTTAGGAGGAAGAAGTGTTGTATCGGCTGCAGCTCATGGACTTGCTGCCCACTGCGCAAGCGTGCAGTTTCTTTGCTCTGCCTCTCTCTCTCTCCCTTTTCCCTCACCACGATCTTATATTAACGCCCCGCAGCAGATAATAAAGGGATTCTTGCCTCCTTCTCAAACCGTGTGGACGTGCCTTCTTCCGTGCCGTGGCCAGTCGGCCGCGGCTAGTTAACAG
>CM023484.1:139524630-139564336 GCA_013339685.2 Hyalomma asiaticum | reverse complement strand
AAGTCATACTGTCGGAAGCGGGGTGAAACAGCCGCGAAAACACTACGATCTCGTCGCCCCTTCGTCTTCCTATGGGGAGATCGTCGCCTCCTTTCGTTTGTAGGCACCGTGATATATATTATATATATAATATAATATATATATATATAATATTATATTATATATTATATTATAATATATATATATATATATATATATATATATATATAATAGACTAGATATCTGATATAAGAGCTTCACACGCAATTTTTTACGACGGAACACAGTGACTGTCAGTTTAACTCATTTATCATTTCGGCGCAACTTAAATTTTTCCCGTACCGACCCAGACACACCTGGGTTCTCTGTGCTGAATTTTCACCTAATTTATTATTGAAACTTGCTTGTGATGGGTCCCAAAGATTGTTGTTTGTTGTTTTGTGGGGTTTAACATCGTAATCTACATGCGCATTCAGGAACAATAGTGCGACGGCAACACTCCCAATATTTATACGTATTTTTCTATCTCAATTATTTCCCCTTGAATCATAATTCAGTCAATTATATTTCTTTGTAAACACACATCGAAGCACTTATTTGTGTTTAAATTGATTGCTACTAAGCCAATGATGAATACGTTGAAGATCAGCCTGCATTCAAAGGACATCCTGTTCATTCTGAATTTCTCTGTATATAACGCAATCATCCGAAAAGAGCGTGTATTGAGCTGATGTCTGCGTTAATATCAATAACTAAAATTAAGAATTGCAGAGGCCCCAACACAGATTCCTGGGGTCGCCTGACGTATATCAAGAAAGTCCGACGTAATGCCATTCAGCACAACGCATTCGCGCGTAGCGAAAGGTAGTTTCTCGATTCTTTTATCCACATTCTTTTATCCACATTTAGTATTCGCGTTTTTTCAAAGAGTAGGGATCGAAAACAGTATGGAAGGCTTTGCTGAAGACTAAAGAGATAGTCTGTTTGCTTGGAAATCTATACAGATACCAGGTCGTTTTTGGACTCGAGAAGTTGGGTCGCAAATGAAAAGCGTTTACGAAAACGATGTTGAACGCCGACAATAATTCGTATTCTAATAAATGCTGCATTTTACCCTTGTATTATCTGTGGACTATCTTACCTGAATGGATTTAAGTAATTAGGTCTATAATGGTGATGTCTTTTCTGGAACCTCCTTTGTGAAAAGAGACACATGGCATATACCGTTTCGCGAACGAATTATGGTCTCAAAAGCCTAAGCATCATGGCAAATTTTTTGAATTACCTAAACAACAAAGGTATTTCGGCTGATATGTTGACAAAAAGCAGTGGAAAGAATATTTAATTAGCACCCCAGACAGCGTCTCTGAATGCGATCAATTAATCTCGAGTTCATCTACTTTGTGTTTTCAGGTATAGTTTCAATTTGACATTTCATGTTCGGTTCGATTAGAAGTGCATTTTGCTTTTTTATATGTACATGCATAAACTAGCTGTTTTATTTACTGTTTTTCGTTATGCGTACCATTTCTACGCAGTATTATGGTTCTTTCGGGTTTATTCGGGCTCATTTCTATTTCTTTTTTTTTGCTTCTCCATATGTATATCTTATTTTCCAGTGTTTGCTGATTTTTACATTGTATCAATTACCATTTGCTGCTGAATTTTCTTATGTTTTACATGCTTGCATGTTGCGTTGCTGTGCATTGTATGTTTGTTTTGCTTGTATTTCTTTTCTTTTTTTACATGACCCGTGTCTGCGGCCAAACTGTTCAGGTCCAGAATCTCGTCAAGCTGCTTTTTAGCACTTTTAATTCCTGTCCTTGCATGTTTTTCACTTTTTAATCTGATTTGCATTGTGTGCAAAAATAGGACCAACGTTTGCAACTTTCCAGTCTTGTCGCAACTGAGCAGCGCAATGATTTTTCAAAGATTAGATAAAGGTAGAGCGAAATGGGGTGAACACGCTGTCTTAAAACCCGTGGAGAAGCACCATAAGAACTGACAGCATTACTTTCGTCGAGATTCCCGAGCAGGAGTCAATGCCGCTAACACCAGTTTCGAGCAGTTGCATAAGCGGAACATTATACTACTTGTAAAGGTGAGCTAATTGCACACTTTGGAAGAAAAACTGATTGGAAGTAATTATCTGAGCACGTGGTCTTTTCGCATCGTCAGAAAGAGTGTGCATTGAAAATAAGTTCATTTATTCCACGGTATCAGACCCACATCCCTTAAATACTGTGAGGAAGGTTTAAGATTTACTCTAAATTTTTGATTCAATCTTTTGAAGAGCTGGTACTTTGAATTTTCTCACACTTCTAAATATTCGCGTGCTAGTTGCTGTAGCTTGTCATAATGAATGTCATCTTCCGTATTTTTCTGTGTGCCTTTTAAATACGCTCCCTCTATTCTTATTAGTTTCAGAATACTGTAAGTCACAATGTTTTTTTATGCTTCTTTAACCTAGCTGAGTCAATACTCGGTACGAACTTCTCTCATATTTCAAGTAACTTATTTTTAAATATGTTGCACAAGTAAGATTACTTTTTCCTCTACAAAGCATTCAAATACAGGCAAATAATCCAGAAGCCTTGCAGAAATCGACGAATAGTCGCCTTTATCAAAAAGGAACACCTTTCTGCTGATGCGTTTCTTACTTGCTCAATTTTTGTTCTAATACCTGCTAAAAGAACCTTATTGTCGCGAATCGCTGCAGTAATATCAACATTACTTCATATATTAGGCGAGTTACAGACTAGAGGATCGAGGATACGATTAAGCCTCGTGGCTTCTAAACGTACTGCACCAACCCTAATGTATCAACGTTTTTCACTTCTAGGTTATTACGGCTGGCTTGCAACACCTCGCACCAGTTATTTTTCCAATATAGATCGGGTGAATTAAACTTACTAGCTAATAATATAGCACAGTCAGACGCATGTGAAACGATATCACGTAATATTTTCAAAGACTGAAGTTTGTGCTAGGCGTCAGATAGAACGACCCAACTACCAACGAAGAATTGTTACCCAGTGCAACAGTGCGCCAAACAGACTCGTCCAGCATCATTACCAATGGCGAGAATAGACGGTGAAAGGGACGAATGAATAATAAATAAACACCCCCAAGATTCGGCCTATCTTCATGATAGCCAGTATAGTTGCTCGTAACACTTGGTTATCAGACATGTATGGGTAGAGCCATGATATTGTACCGAGCACATTATCTGCCTTTACGGACCGAAGCAAATCATCTGACTCGTCTATTTTGTTTTTTACGCTGCGGCTATTGACCACTACAATAATTAATCACGATCAAGGCAGGTAACAGATTTTTGATTCAATTATCTGGACAAGCCAAAGACTTCTTCCTTTTCAACGTCCCATGTAAATGCTCTGCCATTATTGATCACTTTATCGCGTTTAGCTTGGCCTCGTCCTCTTTATCAACCTTTTTCACTTTACCGCATTCCGAAAGTTTCTTTCGCAACGTGCGCCTTTGAAAAGAAAAACCGTGTTCAACGCTGTACTGTGTACCTTTGACGTTCTTAGATGCTTTTTAGGGGTGAAGCTCCTTAGGGAGTGGATCGTTCCCTCCTCTGTAGTAGTAGTAGTAGTATGTATGCAGCCACCTCGCGCCGCCGGGAGGCTCGCGCTCGCCCCTCGACGCGCGAGCTCTCTCACTCTTCCATCTGCTATCTTGTGAGAGAGAGAGAGCGAAAGGCGCGCGTTGACTATAGAAACGCTCTTTCTACGATGAACGCGCTACCAGCTCGCAAAGAAGGAGAACGCGCCCTCACCCGCGAGAGACAAGCTTGACGCAGGCAGCATCTTCTAGCGAGTTTCTTGACTGAAAATTGGCAGATCCCACATGCAGTGGGAGTCAAGGAAAAGCGAAGCACGCATCAGGAACGTAAAATGGATTTGCGTTGTTGTCTCGCTATGCCGAGTTTGGTACATATGTAGTTAACGAAACGGCCGTAGGGTATTGTGCCATACCAGTTTTCGCATACATCCCATTAGCGAAACGGCCAGGAGAGCACTAAGACCATGGCATGTAAATCATGTCGCTCATGACATGCATGTCATGATTTTCATATTATGACCTGTCATTTGTGTTCGCCATGCAGTCATATTGTGCCATACCAATTTCCGCATACATCCCATTAGCGAAACGGCCAGGAGAGCACTAAGACCATGGCATGTAAATTATGCCGCTCATGACATGGATATCATTATTTTCATGTTATGACCTGCCATTTATGTTCGTCATGCAGTAATGTTGTGCCATACCAATTTTCGCATACATCGCACTAGCGAAACGGCCAGGAGAGCACCAAGACCGTGGCATGTAAATCATGCCGATCATGACATGTATGTCATGATTTTCATGTTACGACTTGTCATTTATGTTCGCCATGTAGTCAGTTGTGGCCTACCAATTTTCGTAAGCATCCCATTAGCGAAACGGCGAGGAGAGCACAAAATCGTAGGCGCTAGATAGATAGATAGATAGATAGATAGATAGATAGATAGATAGATAGATCGATATAGATACGCTCAAAGTCGCCGAATTTCTCTAAGAAATGCCTCGCATTTAAATATACCGACTGCTCGCGCGCTGGAGAACCGTTCACCGGCCACCCATATATTATATATATATATTATATATATATTATATATATATATTATACAAAAAAGTTCTTCCTGGCTATCGGGATAAATATACTATCAAAAAGATACAGTGACAAACATAGGATTTATTCTGACGTTTCGGCTGGAGGCCAGCCTTTTTCAAAGATGAAGGTTTCTCATGGGCGCATGGTCTTATACACTTCACGAACATGCATAGTGGGGGGCGCAAAGGGGGGAGCTCACAAAAAAAATAAAATAAAATAAAAGAAGGGGGGGGGGGGGAATACAGAATGAATCGACCATCATTTCTGCATCTCAACAATTCATGGCGCTCCTGTTGAGATGCAGAAAGATGGTCGATTTCATTCTGCACGCATGTTAATATTTTTTTCTTTTTTGTATGTGTCCCGATTCTTTCTCATTGCATTTATTTTCGCGATATTCGGTTCCCCATCACGTTTATTGCAGTCTTTCTCTTATTGTTGTCTGATATGTCTTGTTCATTTCACACTGCACGCGCACAAGGTGCAAATATGTCTTGTGTGCCCTCGGTGCTCACTCGGGGTGTCTCCTGTTTGGATGCGGAACTGATTGTCGATGTCCACCTGTTTTATTTTACTTTATTCCTATTGTTAATTTCTTGTTTGCTCTGATTTCATTTATTTTCATGTATTATCTTAGGACATTTAATTCCCATCACGTTTCTTGTTGTCTTTCTCTCATTTTTATCTGGTATATTTCACTCAGATCGCGCCGCGCGCGCAAAGTGCAGATATGTATTGTGTACCGTTGGCTGAACACCGCGCACTTTCTCTAGACAACGATTTCCACGGATTATGACTCGTCAGACTAAACGACTCTTTCTGTGTGGTGTGTTCTCTTCTTTTATTCTTTTTATTTTTCTCTATTTTGTGTGTGTTTGTGTGTACGTGCCTTTAACAAACCAAACCATTCAGGTTGTTCGCGGATGCGCTACGTTTATCTATCCTCCATTTTCCTTGAACCACGGCGAGAGGGCGATCCTTTGAACTATACTGGTACCGACCGCGCACAGAGCAACCTGTCTTTCTCCCGTCCCCCCGCCCCTCCTCTCTGTACCCCCACACAGAACGACGTTTGGCTTCAGCGGTTCCGCGCGCACTGCGGGAGTCGTAGCACCAGGAATCAGCACCCGTTCTTTGTTATGAGGCGCTGTGCGGACGCGGACGTCGTCTTGGACTGCCTCTGCTTCCTGGACACACATCTGTATTCCCCCCGCCCCTTCTTTTATTTTATTTTATTTTTTTGTGAGCTCCCCCCTTTCCATCCCCCTATGCATGTTCGTGAAGTGCATAAGACCATGCCCCCATGAGAAACCTCCATCTTTGAAAAAGGCTGGCCTCCAGCCGAAACGTCAGAATAAATCCTATGTTTGTCACTGTGTCTTTTTGATAGTATATATATTATATATATATATATATATATATATATAGGCACTGGATCTCGACTTGCAATGAAGTGCCGGTGGGAGATTTCAATTGTGCTTAGTTGAGCCATAAGGATTCGTAGCGTGCGTGTTAACTAAATTAATCTGGAACTCGGCACGATCTACGATGAACATCCGGAGCTTCCCGCACTCATCATCATTCACTCCGCGGATATGCTGTGGATTTCTTTCTTTAGAATGGGCTCTTTTTTTTTTAAATGATGAAAATTTTGCAATATTTGTTCTTCTCTGCATTCACTGAAACAGTACCCGATGTGTCCTTTGAACTGATGCCAAGTCATATCTCAGTTTTGCAGTCCAAATGCCTGTAACGATGGCTTCAGACTATTTCCAAGTTCATGCTGGTCGTTATAATCTATCCCGTAAAAACACAACGTTCATTGGTCAGCCTCTGTTCTCAAAGGCGGATGGTTTGGTTTGCAGAACTCATTGATGAGTCTGATCCTTAAGGGCAGTGGCTTGCTCTTGTAGCAATTTCGTGACTCTGTCTATATGGCCCGGAGTCACCTCTAGCGTTCTTTTATTTCAGCCACCTTAATATAGTGTTAGATATCCTAGTATCAATATTCTCTAGCTTAGTCATGCTATTATCCTGCAATTTCTTAAAATAATCCATTTCACCTGTAACGAAACAAGCGGATTGAGCTTACTGTCCCCGGAAAACAGCAACACAGCAACATATCGTAGATGGTTCACACTAAAACGACCACGTTTTCCATTAGCTCTAGTGCATACTAACCCGTAGTACACGCATCAAATGTATTTGTGGGAGGAGCCGGCAACGCCATAAAACCCTTAGAAATCTTAAGCACTACAAACAACACTAACCTGCGAGAGCAGTGTTGCCGACCTAGGGAGAGTTTGCGGAGCATCGCAGAAGAGACACGTTGGACGACGATAGCGTTGTTAGCACAGCAAACCAATTTATCCCGAGCACCGCAAACCAAGGATTAACAAAATATGTAAAAACACGAAACTCTCATAGAATATTAAGAACTAATGAAAAACAAACTTCCTCAGTAACAATACTTTCTAATTTCTCAGTTTAGCACAGCTCTTAGTCCTATCCTTGGCCACACTGATTCCGCCGATGCTGTCGTAAACGCCAAATAGAGCATTCTTACTGTTGTCGGCGCTGCACCTGTTGCTACAACATCCAACGTCGCTTTAGAAATCCAGTTGGTCGCTAGAAGTTGTCGCTTGCCACTGTTCTCCTTTACGGCGGCTGGAAGACACCGGTGGCCTCCGTAGCCGTCACCTGTTCTCAGTCGCTGACGTGTCACAGCGTCTTCGATTGCTTAGCCTGAATCATAAGTACGAGCTCGGCCCCGTACTCGAGGTGCTGATGTGTCGTAACGGGGATTGCTGTTGGCCGACCTTCGAAGGAGGATTGCGAACGTTGCGTCCGGCACTGTTGGCGGCAGCACTTCCGAGGAGCCTCTCCCGAAAATCTTCGAGGTCCCCGGCCACGCCACGGTGTGCTAGCGTCAAGGGCTCCCGAACCGAACACCCGCTGTTCCCGTCGACAGAGAGGAGACCGATGCGTCCTTCTTCGGCCCTAGCCGCGCAGACAATTCCAACTCAGCATTTTCCATTTCCGATCGCCGCTCGGGTCGCGCGCTACGAGCCAGCCGTCTACCAGTCATGGACCTGTACGTGTAAACGGCGCGTTTTCTGGCGCCTAGCCATTGTTTCGCGCGCCATCTGTCCTTTTCGCGATGTGCCTCGTGCCTTGGGCTCTTTTACTCATGACTGGCAAAGCTATAAATCCATTAGGAATCTCAAGCATATGAACACTAACCTGCAAGAGGAGAAGTGGTTTGAGATTAATGTAGGCAAGACTGCTGGTTCCGATGCACACGCATGCTAAGGTGTGGGAAAAGGTGCTGGCTTTAACCCCATGCGTTCTTTAGCTCTTTCAGTTCATAGATATAGCTTGGTGGAGTAAAGATACAGCCATTCTCCTCGATTTACCGCGGTTTGAAACATCCAGTGCGGCTCAGATGTCGTTTATGAATTACCGTCGGACTTCCACGCTTTTTTAGGTTCGTCTCCAGCGTTGTTGAAAAATCACGAAACGTTCGATTTGTGAAATGATGTTACGAAGCGGTACAGTGCGGACAAGTGTTGAACCATACGAAGTGAGAACGACGACGAGTGTTCTTGATGCTTGCGCGCGTGTGTGCTTTCAGCCATTTGTCGGTTCCGCCAACACTGTAAATAATCATTTCACCACTCTTGCATCTCCGTCACATTTGGTGGAGGTGCTTGGTATGACACGCTTCGCAACGGAACTTCACAGCGGTCGTCGTTTGGAGGGTCCCTCTGCCATGGCGGAGAAACAGCGCCTGAGTCCGCCCCCGTGGCTTCAAGGCTCGTACTCACGCATCCTTGGGATCCTGGCACGTTCAGCGGTTCTGGTGGTTCTGATGAAGTGGACGTCGAGGACTGGGTGGCAGATTACGAACGCGTGAATAAGCTCAACCGATGGGGCCCTACTCTCATGCGGGCCAATCTGATTTACTACCTGAAGGAACTGCGAAAGTGTGGTTTGAGAACCACCAAGCCGAACTCGGAAGCTGGGACATCTGTAAAGAAAAGATGCTAGACCTGTTCGGGAAGCCCGTCGGGTGTAGGTTAGCAGCGATGACAGCTCTCGCGTCTCGGGCGGAGTCTACGGAGTCTTACATCTCGTACATAGAAGACGTGTTAGCACTGTGTCGTAAAGCCGACGCCGAGATGCCGGAGACCGATAAAGTTGGCCACATTCTAAAAGGGATTGCAGACGACGCCTTCAACCTTTTAATGTGTAAGAACTACTCGACCGTAGACGCCGTCATCAAAGAGTGTCGACGCTTTGAGCAGGCTAAAAGTCGGCACATTAACACCGTGTTCGCCAGGCTTCCCAATACGGCTGCAACTTCCTCCTGCGAAGAATGCACTAGGACACAACCGCAAGCTTCAGTTTCATTGGACCAGGTGACTCAGATTGTGCGCCGTGAATTTGAAGCGATGGCCCCTGCTCCAGCTTATGCCGGTTCTGGCGATTCGGCGGCTATCACCGCTCCAATCGTTCAAGCCATTGTCCGCCAGGAACTGGCCAAGGTAGGCATCCATTCTGTGTGCGCCGTAGCTAGTCCACAGCCGACATCGTGGCGTCAGCAGTCGTCCTATTACGGGCAGCGGTTTCCTACACAGTATCGCGACCCTGCCTTGTGGCGAACCACTGACAACCGACCAATTTGCTCCCGTTGTCGTCGTACCGGCCATGTAGCCCGCTTTTGCAACAACCGCCTCGGGCTTCGTACTCTCCTTACTACCGACAGGACGACTACCGACAGGCCGGCTACCGCTATTCGGCAGGCACTCAAAGTTACCATGTGACACAATCCTTCCTTCACCTGCACCGTTGTTGACTCAGTACGCCAGCGGGGCCATTACTCAAGCCCGTGCCGCTCGTCAACTTGCCCACGATCGCCTTTCCTCGTCACAACAACAACAAAAAGTTCGTTACGACAGCCAGCACAGGAGTGTGCAGTTCACGCCGGGCTCTCTCGTTCTCCTCTGGTCACCACGTCGCCCGTCGGGTTGTCCGAAAAGCTACTCTCCCGTTATACCGGGCCCTACAAAGTTCTGCGCCAGCTTAGTGACGTCAACTACGAGATAGCGCCACTCGTCCCCGCCTTTTCGACCTGCTCCCAGCAGACCGACGTTGTTCATGTTTCACGACTCAAGCCGTACTGCTCGGCTAGTTTCTCGTCGTCTTCGCAAGCGCCGTGACGGCGCTTCCGCTGCGGGAGAGTGATGTTACGAAGCGGTGCAGTGCGGACAAGTGTTGAACCATACGAAGTGAGAACGACGACGAGTGTTCTTGACGCTTGCGCGCGTGTGTGCTTTCAGCCATTTGTCGGTTCCGCCAACACTGTAAATAATCATTTCACCACTCTTGCGTCTCCGTCACACTACTCTTGCGATTATGTGCCCTTATTCCTAAAGAGACGTGTGTGTATCAGCTACTGCCGCGAACAAGCGCGCTTAGCCGGCGCAAGTGCAGACATAGGAGAGCTAGCGACCTGACAGCAAGTAAATGATTTGAAACCATTCGCGTGCGGACGGGTGAGATGGGTATTTTGATCGCACATTAATTTTGTGCTTATGAAGCGGTGTATTTAACATTCGCAGAAGAACCCTTCGATTTTACAAAGGAAGCGCGAAAAACTACACCTTAGAGAAGAGGCCGTAACGCTCGAGAAGTCAGCCTTCGCGTCCTCTACTTCACGTGCTCCCATAAACGAAATTCGGGCTGAAACAAGACAATGCAAGCTTAATTGTGCCTGAAATATCAATCTTCCTTACAATATTATTATCGAAGGAAGAAAGTATGCTGCACAACCAATTTTACCGCTCATCCAGGAGGGCCTTTGTTGCAGGGAAAATAGCACCAAAATTTCGCTGCTGCGATAACATGCGGGATCAATTTATGTGGACACTACACATGTCATCTACCAAATCTAGGTAGCGAGCGCAGCTCGGAAGGTAACTTAAATGAACATTGAAATCAGTGCGCGCGACCGAGCGTTACGCGCCGCACCTCGCGACACCGACAACACCAAAGATGACCCCAAGGGGACCCCCACCTTCCGCGACGCCACCACGGCAGCCGAGCTCGTAGGAGTGCAGGTAGCAACGATGACGTCATATTCACCATTGCTTCTTTGCCGCGCCTGCGTTGAATCCCGACGATACCAGACCTGAAGAAAATCGTTGCCACCCTACGATGATGATTGCCACAACTGCAATGCCAGGACCAGCGACAGGCGAAAGAAAACAAGCTCGAATCGCAAGTGGTGCGGAATCACGTCACAGTCCTCTGTGGTGACGTCTCGGAATTTGCTCACCCCTTTGCGAACGATAGGTGGCGTCAGTTGCACCCGCAGACAGAATTCACTTCGGTAGGAGGCTTGGTAATGAGGTGGGTTGGCGGCTTGCAGGACGCGCAGTAGCTTTTTTGGGGGGCACGCGGGCCCTTCGGAGTCCGGGATAGCAAGGAACAAAGGAAACAACCAGGTGGATTTTCGGGCAGGTAGCACTGAGAAGTGCCAGAAAAGAGGTAAAAGGAAGAAAAGAGCGAAGGCACTTGTAGCATTCCAGTATTCCTTTTTTCCTAGGACTGCGACTGAATGGAATAACTTGACTAATTCCGCAGTTACTCAACCTTCTTTGTCTTCATTTTACTACTCACATCTGTTAATCACGTTAAAGGCTCAAGTATGTCTTCCTCTTTACTATAGTTATATTTTCTTTTACTGAGTGTTAGTTATTTCATTGATGTTTATATAGGCGTCGGTGTGCATTAGTTTAAGTTTTTTGCGTGTGCGATAGTGTATGCGAATATCAACGATGTCTTTGTTCACTTTAACAATCCATTTCAGAATTTCAGAATTTCAGAATTATTTTATTTGACGTCAAGGAAGAAGAAAAATACATGGTAAGTATATACAGAAGGAGGTCCCGTAGTTACAAACTGAAATGGGACCTCCTGTGCGTGGTAACATGGTGAAGAATACAAAATGGCAATACGTGGACTTAATAATTGTGATAGATACAAGCGAGAAACTAACCTGAAAACAACGTTATCAAGAAGCATGGAACGAGTGAAGGAATGTGCCTTAGTTAATCAAAGTAACACGGATGGGTGGGTGACAAAATGGGATAAACAGTACAGCAGTATGCGAGATAATAAAACTCAAATATACAAAGTACAATAGGCAAATAAGGTAGATCTTTGAAAAGGGATTCAAAGACACGAGAGGACAGTAAGATAAGGAAAAAGGTAACGAACGAAAAAAAAGAAATAAAGCAACACCTAGCGCAATAAAGAACCAGAATAAGACGAATTTAGCAGAAAGCTCTTGAGTTCGGATCGGAACCTATGAGCATTTAGTAGTTTTAAAGGAGATGGCAGTGAATTCCAAAAAGCCAGTGCTGAAAAGTGTAATGTTTGCTTGCCGTAGTTGGTGCGAACTATCGGCAAAATGAAATTATTGTTACTAGCAAATCTAGTATTATTGGTGTTCACCAAGGATGTCCTGGGTATTATGAATACAGGAAGATTATTGTGCAGTGCCCTATAAACGATAATGGCGAGATTATATTTATTAAGATCCGATACACTTAAAATTTTATGAGAATGCAATAATTGATTCGCGTTAACATATCGAGATGACAGTGTTATTAGACGAATGGCTCGGTTTTGAATGGCCTGCAATGATGTCAGGTGACTGTTGTACGTATTACCCCATGATTCGATGTTGTAATTAAGATGAGAATGAACGAAAGCGTAATAAAGAGATATGAGAGTAGAAAAGGAGAAATGTAGTCGAGCTTTGATAAGAACACGTATACCATAAGCCATTTTCTTTTTGACATTAGACACTTGAAGATGAAATTTAAGATGGCAATCAAGTTCCACTCCTAAAAACGTACAATGATCAACTGGAGAGATAGTGTGATTGTTGATAGAAATGACTGGATAAAAGTCAGAGGAGCGCTGATGCGAGGTGAAGATGACGAAATTAGTCTTACTATGGTTGATTTGCAGCTTGTTGAGTTCACACCACGTGCAGATTTTCAAAAGATCTTCATTTAGATTACTAATAAGCGTAGATACGCAGCGGTTAGAGTTAAATATTGTCGTGTCATCTGCATAAAGAATACACTTAGACGAGGCGAGGTTAGTCGGCAAGTCATTGATATAGATTAAAAAGAGTAGGGGACCTAATATGGACCCCTGCGGTACACCTATGTTAGTAGTGGCTTCTTTGGAATACGATCCAGCTATATCGACGATTTGTTTTCTGTCCTGTAAATAACTGCGGATAAGGAGCAAAGGCGGACCGGTTATTCCAATAGCCTCGAGTTTAGCAAACAGAATGGGGTGATTAATAGTATCGAAGGCCTTAGACAGGTCTACAAATATGGATGCTGCAAATTCACCTTGATCAATCGCCTTTTTCAGGTAGTCGGTAAGTGATATAAGAGCCAGATTTGTTGATAAGCCGGAGCGAAAGCCAAACTGAGATGGGGAAAGAATACTAAATTTATTTAAATATTTTGTAATCCGCTTTTCGATTATTTTTTCCACAATTTTACCTAAAAATGGGAGAATGCAAATGGGTCTATAATTGTATAGTAGAGCACGATCACCTTTTTTGAAAACAGGTACGACGCGACCACGTTTCAGTTCGCGAGGAAAAACACCAGATTTAAAAACAAGATTAATGATAGAAGAAAGGACATGAGCAATGAACTCTGCAATCATTTTAATATGGTGAGCCTTAATATTATCAAGGCCAGCACTCGTGGCTTTAAGGGACCTAATTATTGAAACCACTTCATCAGGAGTAGTCGGAAAAAGGAAGAATGAATGAGGTAGGCGGTTCAAAGACATATTACAACATGAAGCGGATGCAGGGCCATTTTTAAAGAAGGCATCACAAAAGGCTTCTCTTGTATTCCCTTGTATTCCCTTGTATTCCCTTGTATTCCCTTGTATTCCCACGTGCAGTGATAAACAAGAGAATGGATTGTTAAAGTGAACAAAGACATCGTTCACCGGGCTGTTCCCCTATCCCATCACCATCACATTCCTCCTGGGAGACTGCGCTGACCAGCTCAGCGCCGCAGGAGCAGCGTCGGCTGATCCAGCGAGCACGTGGAGTGGCGCGAGCCAATGGGGCCCTGAACTAAGGGCTCCACCCTACGAGGAAGATCCCTCACTTCGTTAAAATAAATGTTTGCTCTCTCTCTCTCTCTTGTATTTTTTTTTCCTTCAAGCTATGTATTCCATATGGATTTATTTTGTTGCCTACACCTGTACCATGATGTTGTTGTATTTCCACCCTGCTAAAATCCCTTTGGGCATTGCAGTATCTGTAAATAAAATAAAAAAAATTAGTTACATAAACATGCAGGGTGGCAGAAAAAAGGCAAAATGGTTAGAGATTGAGGTACAGTTAAACAAAGAAAATATAGGCGTTTATGCGGTTACAGAAACGCACCTTAGAGACCTGGAAGAACCACCACATATTGAAATTATTTTTCGGAAGGGTGCAACAGTATCATATCAGAAAGAAAAGGTGGGGGTGTTGGAATGCTTATTCATAGCGGAGCCAAATGGGAGGGAGTCAAACAAACGTGTTCAGAGCACCTCTGGGTTTCGGGTACGGTAGGCGGAAAGAAAACGTGGCTAGGTGTAGCTTACACGTGGACGGGAAATAACTGTAAGGAAAAGAATCTGGAGATAAAGCACTGCATAAACACCGATATTAAAGAATTTGGTTATGGGGCCGAAACCATCCTCCTAGGGGAATATGAATGCCCACATCCACGACCTTGACGGATATACAGACACCAATGGGAGGTTATTGCTCGATCATTGCGAGCACCATAGTCTTGTGATAGTTAACACAGGGCCCAAGTGTGATGGACAGATCACGTGGGACGTCAGAAACAGACAATCGAACATTGATTATTGTCTTATGACGGAAGGAATCTATGATAAACTGAGAGAAATGAGAATAGACGAGGACGGGATGAACAGCTTGGGTAGTGATCATAAACGCATAACGTTACAACTGGGATATAAAACGAAAAATAATAACGTACAGTCGAAGTTTGGCAGCTCGTATTTAAATGACAAACAAACAAAAAATATAGCCGCAGGAGTAGAGGAAGAAGTAAGCAAAATACGAGGCAAGGACCGGGGGTATAATGAGCTAGTTCATGCAATGACGAAAGAAATAAGTAAAGAGAAGAAAAATGTTTGCTGGAAAGGAAAGAGAACGCCAAAAGGATGGTGGAACAAGGAAATCCGAGAAGCGATCGAAAGCGACGTAAAGCATCGAGGGAGCACAGACAGGCAAAAAGGGAGAAGCGGCCGCAAGTGGAAGTCACGGAAAGATGGGAAATATATTTAGAGAAAAAATCTATTGTACAGAAATTGGTCGAGGCAAAAATTAAAGGTGAAAGCGAACGCTGGGTGACAGAAATTCATGACAAAAAGAAGGGCGCGCCTAGGATATTGTCGAGCCACATAAAAGCGCTAGGTAAAAAGTCTGCCACAATGCAACAGCATATTGTTGATGAGAGAGGAAATCAATTGGAAGGGTACGAATCGTTGGGTTACATCCAGAAGGTAACAGCCGGTTCGTTTAAAAAGAACGTCCAAGAGATTCCCCCAGCGGATAAAACCATGACGGAGAGCGAAACTAAGGAAGAGCTAGAACTTGAGAATTTCAACTGGAAAAAGGCCGAAGGAAAAATTCCAAAGCGCAGTGCTCTGGGTTTAGATGGGGTCCCCGTTAGCCTCATTAACGAATTAGGACAGAACACTAAAGAAGCAGTATTGAAAGCCGTAGAAAAATGCTTACATCAGAGGCAAATACCGGACAGTTGGCGAAAAAGGAGAATGAACTTAATCTATAAAGGCAAGGGGGAAAAGAACAACATTCACTCGTATAGACGGCTAACCATTACATCGGTACTATACAGGATGGCTATGCAAGCAGTAAAATTAAAAATAGAAGCATGGCCGGAACGTAACAATATTTTGGGAGAACTTAAGAATGGATTTCGAGTAGACAGGCGTTTAGACGATAAACTATTTGTTCTTACTCAGTGTATAGAAATATCGAAAATAGAAAGGAGGTCGCTGTATGTGGCTTTTCTAGACATCACTGGAGCGTATGACAATGTTAATCAGGAAATATTGTGGGAAATTTTGGAAGGAATAGGCATAGGCGACGATTGTGTACAGCTTTTGAGGGAAATATATCGAGAAAATACAGTTTGCATAGAATGGGAAGGAATCAGTAGCAGAGAGAACGTTGATATTAGCAAGGGGCTGAGACAGGGATGTCCTTTGTCGCCGCTGTTATTCATGCTGTACATGGTTAGAATGGAAGAAGCGCTAGGAGATAGCAACATTGGTTTTAATCTGTCACACAAACAGGGCGGCGGGATGATTGAGCACATGCTTCCGGGTTTATTTTATGCTGATGAGATTGTCTCATTCGCGGACAGTCAAGATGATATAGAACGGCTGGTGAATATATGCGGGAAGAAAGGCGAGGCTCTAGGACTAGGATTTAGTGTAACAAAATGCGGACTGATGGTATTCAATCGTCCCAACGACCAGGCGGCATCCATACAGGGCCAAGAAATACCGAGAGTAAGTGAATACAAGTACCTTGGCGTATGGGTAAATAAGGGTGATAGATACATGGAGGTACACGAAAAAGCCTTGACAGCAAAGGAAAGAGGAACACAGCAATAATGAAAAACAGAGCGTTACGGGGATACAATAGGTACGAGGTGCTTAGGGGTCTGTGAAAAGGGGTAATGGCACCGGGGCTTACATTTGGGAACTCAGTGGTGTGCATGAGGCCAGAGATACAATCAGGAATGGATGTGAATCAAAGAACTGTGGGACGCCTCGCGTTGGGTGCTCACGGGAAAACGACAAACGAGGCTTTAAAGGGCGATATGGGATGGGCGAGTTTTGAGGCAAGGGAAGCGCAGAGCAAAATAAGGTTTGAAGAGAAGCTAAGGAATATGAAAGAGAGTAGGTGGACAGTGAAGGTGTTCCGCTATTTATATAGAAAGAGCGTTGACACGCAGTGGAGAAAGAGAACTAGAAGGCTCACCAGTAAATATACGGCTCTAAGAGAACTGACAACAAAGAGCGTAAAGGGAAAAGTCAGAGAGGCGGAGAAGATTTACTGGAGGGCAGCGATGGAAAAAAAACGGACTCTGAATAACTACCGAGAGGGCAAAAACGAAATAATGAGGGAGACATTTTATGATAATTCAAGAGGAAGTACTTTATTGTTTGAAGCGAGATCGGGCTGCCTTAGAACGCGTATTTATAAAGCGAAATTAAGTAAAGAAGTAGAAAAATGCACATGCTGTGAGGAAGATAGGGAAACGACGGAGCATGTTCTGATTGAATGCGGAAGTATCCGCCAAAGTGTACGTTTGGGCACCACCCTACAGGAAGCCTTGGGTTTTAGGGCGAACAACGGGAAGCTGAACATAGCCGCGATTGAAATAAGTAAGAGACGGTTAGAGTACTGGTGGCAGAAAACTAGAGAGAACGGACAAAAATAATTACAGGGAAAAATATGGACTTTCTGCCATAAGTGGCAGGGAACTGGGCTATGAATCTCCGTTTTTGCTATAGTATGATCGATTTGATTGAAGTAAATTTAAAAGGCACGAGGAAAATTTAAAGAGAGAGGGAAAAAAAGTTCTACAAGCCTGCTGGCGCACATGTCACCGCCTCGTTACAAAGGGGACGCTTATAGCATCCATCCATCCATCCATCCATCCGACATGTCGTTTATAGCACGCAAATGTTTTATGCTAGGGTCCACCACGACCCCATACGTCACTACCGTAGCGGATACGACGCACTAAAGTAAACATGAACAACAAAGAAAAATACCCAGAAAACTTCTGCTTACGGGCTCGAAATCAAACTCACAGCCCTATGCTCCACGACGAAAGGTGACTGGTGCTCTACCACTACGTTAACACCGCGCGTGCCCGTGGCTGTATGAAGGCGCCCTATATTGCGCGCTTCCTGGCGTACATTGCCTGGAACGGTGACGCCATCCAGGAAGGCGAAGTGAATCAGTGGACCTTTACTTCGCCTATCCTGGATGGCGGCACCATTCCGGGTGCACAAGAAACGGATGTAAACGGGTGCATTCCGGCTGCACAGGATGCGCTCGTGCACAAGAAAGAAGCTTGATCAGAAAGAACGTAGCCGCGTTCACACAGCGGCGAGTCTATGTGCGCCGATAGCGCAATGGTAGAGCACCGGTTACCTTTCACCGTGGGCAGCGTTTCACCGCCGGCCACTATAGCGCGATGGCAACAAGAAAACTGCTGCATTAGGCGCCCAAGCGCGGCAACGACTTTGACGGGTCAATGTGATCAAGTAAATAGAAAAGATACCTTTGTCGCGTGGCATGTGCTTAGTTATTAAGTGAACTACTTCCGTTACCCCAAGGGGTTGGTCCTTGATGTTACGGAGGCGATGCATGAACGTGGGCTCATTCACGTCACGCGGTGCTTGCTGTACCACCGAAACACCGATTGCAATGGGCAAGTTCACACCGATGTAGGCATTATCACCTGCTTACGCGAAGACACTTTTCACTTTCGTTTTATACGGTTCCTTCGACAGAAGGATCAGCCACATTTTTTTACTTCTCCGAAGTCGAAACTGGAAGTAGTCGGTAATGAACAGGCCGTCAGTAACTATACATCCCCAGATGGAGCCCCTTTATGAATGATAGGTACCCATCTACATATTAGAGCATAAAAAACATCCTACGAAAGCTTTTATGTCAGCGTTCGTTTAAAGGGCAACTCCGGCAATTTTTCAGTGTCCACCGATCGCAATACGATTTTCAATATATATTCTCCTCGGTACTGTAATAAAATATCCCAAGTCAGGCGGCTGTAGGTTATTTGGTTTTACAGTAAATGAATTTTAAAAATTTTTAGCTGATTCTCACGTGGGCCACTGTGTTTTTGACGTCATCACGTTCGCGCTGCATTCAAAATCACCTGCCATCACCTGCCAGCGGGCATTCAAAAGCAAAACGGCGATACTTCAGTGCTTAAATCGTGGCCGTCAAGATCAGAAAAACTAACATAACTCAATGTGTCTTCGAATGACCTCGCCTCTGGCATTTATTTGGCGCCAGTTCCATATTTCTGGTGCCGGGAAGGTTGTGACGTCACCGCAAACGCTTCATGAAGCATCTGCCCGCTTCGGTTTCGGTTTGAAGATGACTTTCACTTGCTTATTTAAAATTATAGGTGTGTTTCTGAGCAAACTATATCACCCTGGCGGTCACAGGACTACCAGTACCTTTGGAAAACATTTACATGAGAACATGGTCTAAAAACCCCGGAGTTGCCCTTTAAGTTTGCTAGTAGCGGACGTCATATTTTTCTGGCACATCTCAAGGACGCACTATGTCGCCACCCACTCTGAACGCATAATTTCTTGTCACTATTACTCTAACGCATAAATTATGCTCCAACAATAGCATGTCGTATAATAATGCTGGGTTTCTCCGCAAAAAGAGGTGTTCACACGGGAACAAAAGAAGAAAAAGTTGGAGGTATAAAGATGGGGCAGCAACGGCGCGAATCACTCAGGAACATCATCATCATCAGCAGCAGCTGAGGTAAAAGAAGGGAACCAGCGGCCTCAATGATGGCAGACGCAGTGCAAGACATCCTAGCTGGGAACACATCCAGCCTTCAGCACGTCTGGTCGCAAGTTGGCATCACCAGTACCTACGTCACGTCACCCAGCGGCGCATTCAACGCTCTTGAAGTGGTACGCCCATCCTTCTGTGGTTTTTGCACTCCTACATATCGCTTTTCGTCAGGCAGACCCTGCAGTAGGCGATACTTCTCGTCACTTATGAAAGCGGTCATGAAGTGACTCATATTAAGCCATAGTAACACCCTGTTTGCGATTAGTTTGATCACAGTCGTCGCTTAGGAAGTAATGTGTCTCGGTGCGAAGCAATGATGTGGTAGTTCTATTTTCAGCCACGACCGTGTGCAAATGTGCATATATATATATATATTTTCTTACCCTTCTGTTTTATTACGACGCTATCTTAAGTAGCCAGACCCAGTGGCTTATGTCTCCATAGCCCGTCAGAAAACTGGTATCTTTTCACAAGAATTTAAGCTGCGCGAGAAGGCGGGCATAGTAAAAACAAACACAAAGGACGCACTGAGCGCTCAGTGTGTCCTGTGTGTTTCTACTGTCCCTGTCTTCTCTCGCAGTGTTAAAGACTTCTAAAAAAAATTACACCATCTCCCCGAAGGGGACCATGGGGTGATGCGGAGCATCGCTGGGAGTTTCAACGGTGCATTTAACGGCGGTGCTTAGAGGTTTGCAGTGTTTTCGGTGTTACCTATGCGGTGAACCTTGCGGTGAGCCTTGCGTGTTATTACGTTGTTGACTTGGTTCGTTACCACGCATCGCGCGACCGTTGTCAGAGTGTGGGTTGATGCTAATGCGTACTTGCGTCAACCCACTGGCTGACGGAACTGTTGCTTCCATCACACAACATCACACGACACCACCAAGTTGTTTCATCAGAGAAGGACGAGATACTACTGCAGCGAAGCGCGCGCGCGCTCTCTACCCGCTTTATTTATTGCAGCAGCTGTTGGAGAGAGGGAAGGCAGAGGAGAGTCGCGCATGCGTAGTGTGAGTGCGGACGCCGGACGCGTGACATACCCGCGAGCAAGAGATGCTCCGCATCTAAAAGCTATGAACCAACTAGCCCACCAGAATGGTATCTTTTCATCGGCACACCAGTAGACGCAGGGCATGACGGCTGTGATACCCAGGCTTGTGGTGTCTTACCGCTGCAGCTAGCGCTGTGCGTAGAAACAACAATTTAACAATGCCGAGCGCAGCATTGAAAAATTGGCGCTCTAGGGAGCAGCACGTAGTCACCACTAGGTGGCGTATCGCTAGGTGGCGTGCAGAACCGGTCTGGCATACATCAGTATGGTCCGCAAATTTCTGTTCACTGTGCGTCGTGAATGCATGGAGAAATTGCTAACTTGGAAGGCGAAATGTCACATTTTCTGCTATATTCCCTACATAGCTGTCTTGCCACACCAGACATAGCATATCCTGTTCCCACTTATCATCTACTGACCACCGTTCAGGTTATAATGGCATACACTATACTGTGATTGAATATGAGTTATAGCAATATCAGTAAGCTTTTTCTTAAGTGATACTGCAAAACAATGGAACATCTCAAGAATGAGCTCGTTTCGTAGAATGTCATTCTCTCAGCGTACTTTAACAGGGCTGCAAGTGCGAATGACAATTTCCAAACTTTCCACATAGACTTGCTATTTCATAGAAAGAAACCTTCCCCTCTGCCTGACTGAACGCGCAGTGCGTTCCGAAGTGTTCTGCAGAGCTGAAGGTGTATTTACAACGAAAGTTATGCCAGCGTGCCTGTTTCAGAGAAAATAAAATGGTTGGAAACAAGGGAAAGGACAGTTCCCACGCGACGGACATCGCAGTTCTATTATGTTGAACATTTAAACATTGGGACAAAGCCGTTCTGAAGTACTGTTTCACCTTTGTGAGCATGTCGTAGTTACAAAGACAGTGAGTCGGTCTTACAAAACTACACTACTAGGGACACAACACAAACGTGGTACAATTTGACGGCGAACATTGGAAGCTAACTTTAAGCAGATGCCATTGTGAATATCTCTTGCACATTTGGTCCACTTGGCCTGAACAGATGACGTTATATAGTTCAATACTAACGCAAATACTAAATGATTAGTGAGCAAGTGAAAAGCCACCAGCGATGACTGAGAACTGCTTTGCCGTGGAAACTCTGCGTAAGGCCTGGCCGACGAATTTTGAGCGCAGGTTATAGGACACACGTCTGTTTCTTGTTTTGTAATATTTCGACATTACTATTCTTTCACAATACAGGGCAATGTTTTTGTTTCTATGGTGCGCTATAAATTTTCGCAGCCTATGTAGAGGTAGCATATAAGAAACAATGGGACGTGGCACCACTAAAACAGGTGTTATGAAAGAGTCAGGGATGTACTGGTCACAATAATTCGCACTAGTGTGGCTATTCGTCACACTAATGTTCCTGGATTTATGCGACAGCAAAAAGAACGCTACTAATTGTGCTTGTGTTAAAAGAAAAGCGCGCTACTTTTTGCGGCCGTTGTCGGAAACACGACTCACTGTCCCTGGACTATGGGAAAGGGAATAGATTGGGAAGGAGCAAAAATCCGCTGTGAGGGCCGCGAAAATTTTACTTTGATGAGGTACTTTAACGTGCACTGATAAGGATTTGTGCCTGGGCCTTGAGCATTTTCACTTCCGTAAAAAATTTGACCACTAGGGCGACATTTGAAAGCGCGCCGTTCGGGTTAGCAGTCACTCACCGTAGCCATTAGAAAACGAAGGCGTACTAGCGCAAGCTGGTAATTCCGTGGTGAAGAGGGAAAACCACTAAACGATCGTGTTCGGTGCTTTCCCTCTCCCAGGTCTGCGCTGCCACCCTCTTTCTACTGATAAGTGCACTCGGTTCGGGTTACAACAACCTGAACATCCTTCAGCTGGTGTCCTTCTCGTACAGCCTGCAGGGACTGCACATGCTCTGCGTCGGCCTCATCAGCGCACATTTCACCTATGTCATTACAAACACCATATACGTGAGTACATTTGCCATGTGAGCTCGACAAGAATAGATTATATTTTCTTTTGAAGAAATCAGGAAAAAAATAAGAACAAGCGGCGTTATATGTTTGCAGCTAAAACAATAAATATACCCGTGGGAGATTACTTCACTCGCACATCTGAATATTATTACTATGTCCGGAATGTAGACTAAAACCCTAGAAAACACATTCAAATCATGTTTCGACATAAGCTCCGGGTGCACACAGTGCTGAATGTTTTCTATAAGAGGATTTCATCGTCATAATCACCACCAGCCTCTTCCTCTTCCTTGCCCACTTCAGGACGAAGATACCTCGCAGTTAGCCCTGCATTTAAGCTCCATGGCTCCAGTTTAGCAAGTAACGCGGGAGCTGACTTTAATTTATGCCTGTGACCTTGTTAGTTTCATTTCCCCACCCGAATTTTTGTCTACGTCGGATGCGCTTTGGTTACTTAGTAAAAATTCCGTTGCTATCAGCGGTCATCTTTCCTGCACGTTACGCGACCGGGCCCGCCCCATTATCTTCTCCTAATAGTAACGGAGAGGTTACCGTTGAAGTACTACAAACATTAAGTTATAGTTATACTCTACAATAATCATCCTTACACCCTAATTACCATCGCGGGTAACAGGAAGTTGTAATCTACGTAGGATTAGCAAGTACTATGAGGGAACATTGCACATTAAGGGATACACACTAAACAAAAAATAACAGGAAGGGAGTAAACAGCTTGTCCTCTAGCGCATACCTTTTCTGGGTTTTTTTTTTACTACGTCACAGTCAGGTAAAAATTTACTCTCACGCTAACCTAGTTTTGGAACGTAGAACGGCAGTAATTATTTACCCCCTTGAGTTTTCAGCGAGTATACGCGGAGTAATTTTTTACTGCCTAAACAATGTTTTCTCGGCTTTTTTCAGAGTATTTTTAAAGCTCATTCGAGGTTTTACTGTGGCTGGGTAAACACTAGGCTTACGCAAAATGCAGACATCACTCAATTTATTGAGCAGTAAACGGAGGACTCACCCTTCGAACTGATATAAGTTGTAACCCGAACCGAGTGCACTTATCAGTAGAAAGAGGGTGGCAGCGCAGACCTGGGAGAGGGAAAGCACCGAACACGATCGTTTAGTGGTTTTCCCTCTTCACCACGGAATTACCAGCTTGCGCTAGTACGCCTTCGTTTTCTAATGGCTACGGTGAGTGACTGCTAACCCGAACGGCGCGCTTTCAAATGTCGCGCTAGTGGTCAAATTTTTTACGGAAGTGAAATGCTCAAGGCCCAGGCACAAATCCTTATCAGTGCACGTTAAAGTACCTCATCAAAGTAAAATTTTCGCGGCCCTCACAGCGGATTTTTGCTCCTTCCCAATCTATTCCCTTTCCATAGTCCAGGGACACTGAGTCGTGTTTCCGACAACGGCCGCAAAAATAGCGCGCTTTTCTTTTACACAAGCACAATTAGTAGCGTTCTTTTTGCTGTCGCATAAATCGAGGAACATTAGTGTGACGAATAGCCACACTAGTGCGAATTATTGTGACCACGGCAGTTGGAGTTTTTACCACGTGACGTGGTACGTAGTTTTTGATCACGTGGCTTTAAACTCTTGAGTGGGGTTTTTTTAATCACGTGACACAAAACCCCCCACGTAGTAAAACAGGGAAATTACGTCCTTTTACTACCTTTCTAACAGGTGGTAGTAAAACTATGTCATGTGCTCCTTTTATCTCAACAAGACGTAGTAATTTTGAAAACAAGGGAGTTTTTAAGGCTCATGAGCCGCAAAAACCCAAATATCGGGCAACTTTTGCTTACAGTGTAGTAACTGCTGGAACAGCAGTGATTCTAGAACAGATGTTGCAACTTAAGAATGTGCACTGCTGTCATATTACCGCATATGTTTTGCCCTAAGTTATACAGCAAATCTTGCCAGCCCAGTTCTGGAATTTTGAGCTGTGAAATTCACGTTCAAATCGCGCTCCACTGTATTGGCTCTCTTGTCGTTGGCCACCATAGCGTGTCCGTGCACTACCGACGCTTAAAGGAGCCCTGGGGCACTTTCTGGACATAGTTTGAAAGCCGTGGCAATCAGTCCTGCAGATCCATATGAACACGTGAGCCAGAACACAGCGCTGCGTGCGCCAGGACATTGGCAATTCGGTTTGAAATGTAGCGGTAAATCGCTTGCTCTCCTTTCAACAAGTGAAGTCACAAGTACCACGGAGTACGTCGCATATCTTCTTTTCTTGCTCAGAAGAATAAGATGCATGCATTTTCTTTATTTCTTGGACTCGAAACTAACAAAAAAAGCATTGCCGAGGACATTTCTGCCTTTATAAACCGCTAATGTTAGTTTTACTTCAACTGACAGACGCCCCGCCACGGTAGTGTAGTGGTTATGGCACTCGGCTGCAGATCCGAAGGTCGCGGGATCGAATCCCGGCCGCGGCGGCTGCATTTCGATGGAGGCGAAATGTCGAGGCCCGTGTACGGTGTGCTGTGCGATATCAGTGCACGTTAAAGAACCCCAGGTGGTGGAAATTTCCGGACACCTCCACTACGGCGTCTTTCATAATTAGAGCTGGTTTTGTGACGTTAAACTGCACAAATCAATCAAATCGACCGACAGAGTTGTGGCATAACGTGTTAAAAGAAGAACAGGCGGTTTGCAGCTGTTTTTGAAACCCCATGGGGAAATGGATGGTTCGGGGGCGCAGCGCGCTAATATTCCGCTCACGTGTTCACTGGAACCTCCACGACTACGGCACATCGTTCTCAGGCAACGTTAAAGGAGTGCGACAGGGCTCTTGAATGCTGTTTGAGGTACTGGGAGTGCCGCGACGAAAATTACTGTGTTCGCTCCGCTGCTGAGCTTTGCTCACGTGGGGAAAATGCAGTTTGTCCGCCGAGCTCAAAATCACGTTATCATTCTGATCAAGGACAGCCTGGTTCCCGTGCACTCACGCAGCTAGAGGCGGAATGCGCGTGAACACCATCGACGTTGTTTACGCTAAAGTTGCCCAACGAAAGTGACGCTTAAGGTCATGGTGTAGCATGACTAAATACAAAGCACACGGCTGGATGTGCCTAGTGTTCCTGCGCCCGGGAATGAGTATAAATTATGTTTTCCTCAAAGATTCTGATAAATTTGCTAGTACCGCCCGTGTTGTGTGCCTCCTCTCCGCGTGTTTTGTGTTTAGTCGCTCTACGCCGTAACCTTAAACAAACACTCACTAAACGAAGAAGAAATCCTTCTGCAGAAGAGTGACGCCTCGTCGCACAGCGTTTGCCTCTGTAAGGCACGCATGTTGATGCCACTCAGGTATCGAGGTCTGAATTGAAATAACGAACTGAACCATGATTCCTCTTTCCTGCCGTCGCAAAATAAGAGTCGACGCACTCGAGCGGCGAAGAAAAAAAGAGAGCGAGGCCTGCGCGGAACCGCAGGACAGTGACAGCGTAAGCTGGAGGAGCTACCTTCTTAGAGGCCACTTTAAACGCTTGAGGAAACTAGTGCAAGTAGAAGTGGTAGGTATCCCCTGCGCCATAGCTTATCATTTTGCTAAGTAGGGAAGTACCCACTACGCCATAATTACCAGTGCCTCCGTAATGTGTTCAGAGCTACAAAGCATGCAGCCCTGTGTTCTTTCGAATGATTCCTCGAACTCGTTATGCAATCCATTTTCTGCGTCGTGTAGTGGCGTATTACTATTTTTCCACGTAACATTACGTTTGTTAATGAGATTCCTCGGCAGACGTTGTACCTGTTTAGGTCTTTTAGCGATGATTTTTCAACCACAGGCGTAGCTCAGTGGTAGAACGCTCGACTGCCACGCAGAGAGTGTGGGTTCGAATCCAGGCAGAGGACAAGTTGGAATACTCCTCGGTCCTGGTTATCTTTTCTAAAATTTCCAGCGATAGTAGTTACGGACACCGGCGGCGGCGGCGGACAACTACGGCGCAAAAACGACCCTTGTTGTGATCTCTTAATATGTATGTGTATATATATATATATATATATATAGGCACTGTATGTTGACTTGCAATGAAGTGCCAGTGGGAGATTTCACTTGTGCGTAGTTGAACCATAAGGATTCGTAGCGTGCGCGTTAACTAAATTAATCCGGAACTCGGCACGATCTACGATGAACCTCCGGAGCTTCGCCCACTCATCATCATTCACGCCGTGGATATGCTGTGGATTTTTTTTCAATTTTTTGAGTAGTATAGGCACTGTATGTTGACTTGCAATGAAGTGCCAGTGGGAGATTTCACTTGTGCCTAGTTGAACCATAAGGATTCGTAGCGTGCGCGTTAACTAAATTAATCCGGAACTCGGCACGATCTACGATGAACCTCCGGAGCTTCGCCCACTCATCAGCATTCACTCCGTGGATATGCTGTGATTTTTTTTTTAATTTTTTGAGTAGTATAGGCACTGTATGTTGACTTGCAATGAAGTGCCAGTGGGAGATTTCACTTGTGCGTAGTTGAACCATAAGGATTCGTAGCGTGCGCGTTAACTAAATTAATCCGGAACTCGGCACGATCTACGATGAACCTCCGGAGCTTCGCCCACTCATCATCATTCACGCCGTGGATATGCTGTGGATTTTTTTTTAATTTTTTGAGTAGTATAGGCACTGTATGTTGACTTGCAATGAAGTGCCAGTGGGAGATTTCACTTGTGCGTAGTTGAACCATAAGGATTCGTAGCGTGCGCGTTAACTAAATTAATCCGGAACTCGGCACGATCTACGATGAACCTCCGGAGCTTCGCCCACTCATCATCATTCACGCCGTGGATATGCTGTGGATTTTTTTTCAATTTTTTGAGTAGTATAGGCACTGTATGTTGACTTGCAATGAAGTGCCAGTGGGAGATTTCACTTGTGCGTAGTTGAACCATAAGGATTCGTAGCGTGCGCGTTAACTAAATTAATCCGGAACTCGGCACGATCTACGATGAACCTCCGGAGCTTCGCCCACTCATCATCATTCACTCCGTGGATATGCTGTGATTTTTTTTTATTTTTTGAGTAGCTAACAGCTTTGATGCGCCGCTGGCGCATCTGATAGGTCGGCGTTGCTCTTGGCACCCATGTGCTTCCTAAAGCCCTTATTTCAATGCTGCAGCGAGAGAACGTCAAAGGAAGTTGCGCGTTTCGGTAAGCGTTTCCTTACATATGGCACACCCACTATTATATTTGATAGGAACGCGTATGTTCACGACCGGACGCCATCTGCGCGCGCTATCTCCGCTCCATGTGCTTAGAAAGAACATGGCTGCCCACGCGGGCTTTAAGCCCGCGTGGGCAGAGGTTGCCGGGAGAGGAGAGGGTGCCGAAAGAGGAGGTAGTTCTCACTATTTAAAAAGAGAGAAAAGATCTGGGGACTTTATTCGGCCCTCCTGCATATAAGAAATGTGCCACAAGCGTTAGCTACCGTCAAGAAAGTTTCTATAAATACGGCTTCTGAGTCCCCTGCCGTTGGTTATTCACGTCCCCACGTTCACCTTGCTCTGATGCTATTGTGTCATGAGCGTTGTGTTGTGGTGATGCTTGTAACAAAACGCTTCAGAGCTCTAAGAGAAAATTCCAACTTTGTGTGTCGAAGAAAACTACTCGAAAGAAAGTTGTCGCATCGGAGGATCACTTCATTTCGTGAAGAGCACCTCGTGAGCTCACACTAGTTACAGCATTCTATGCGTGTCGGTGCGCGATAAAAAACTGTGTGCGCTACGGGCGCCATAAGCTAACATAGAAAAATAAAGCAGCGTTTATTAAATACGCACGCGGCAGGAAGAACGGAGACATCTTAGGCGCTGGAACATCTGTACAGCCTCTGTTGCGCAGTAACGTACACCATTGCGCATTATCGCCCGGAATATACAACTTATTCAGTCCTTCCAGCTACTAAGAACGATGAAAACTCACTTCGTCTGCCACGCATATGCCGAGCATACAAATGGATTTTGTTGTTTTGTTGGGTTTAACGTCCCAAAACCAGCTCTGATTATGAGAGACGCCGTAGTGGAGGGCTCGGGAAATTTCGACCACCTATAGGGGGGTTCTTTTACGTGCACTAACATCGCACAGTACGAGCATACAAATGGAGGCATGTCATCTGAAGTAAAAGGTTTTATTTTCTTACTCCCCCATAGTACGCCCTGGATTCGGTTAAGCCATAGTGGCGCATACAGACAGGTATTCCAGACGAAAGGAAGCTGAAAATGCTCACGCCATCTTTTCGAAGTGCGCTTGCTGAACTCACTCTGATTACTATAAACTTAGTGACCAAGTCCAAGCATGTTCACAGCTTGTTCCTGGCGGTTGCGGCGAGCGCGATCTCGCTTATTTTGAGAAATTCGCGATCCGCTAAGCCACACTCGCTGTTTTTTCTTTCGTCATATGAAACGGCCATTACGCGCATATACATTGCCGTTCTCTGCGCCTCGCGTGAACACGCAGAGATATTTTGCAAGATTAGTGGACCGCACATTCACTTCGGAATGTTTGAATGGCGTCCAATATGGATAATGTCCGAATTTCTCCTTTAGGAATCTATTACGAATAGCTAAAAGTCATATTAGAAGCAGGTGCAAAACATTCGAGTCTTGGCACGCGCGTACAATTTTACCAGAAAAAAAAGTTTACATACTCACGACGAGACCCGGAACATCTAAGATTTAGAACGTGAAATAAACAGGCCATACAAGACAAGAATACGCATAAGACAGGCGCTGCTTCTCTTGTCTTGTGCGTCTCGTCTATCTCGAACTCTAAATATTCCTGTGAAACGTGCACCAAAGATGCCCTCAGCGTGTTATGGGGCATATAATACGGGATGACCGAATGTAACAATTAGCACATCGTGAGCTTTTGGCGAGATATTGACCTGATTCGATTTGGGAGAGGGAAATTATGGAAACGCGTTTGTTTTTAAATATAGGTGGATAAGTATACGGGGCAGAAAGCTTCAGCATGCAGACCTCTGAGGGCTCCATTAGGGATTTGTTTCGATGAAACTTTTAGCGCCGCATTGAGTCATCACAAAATATCGAGTAAAGTGTCGTGACCACTTCTATAGTGCTTCAAGTAGCCACCGGCTTCACGGGTCTTTTCTGCGTGCTCAAATTGTTTATGGTCACGAGCAGCCGTAGTGGACGAGCTGGAAGTGTCATCAAATAGTGTTCGCGGCATGGAGAGAATGTTGATCAAGGTAATTAACAAGACTTGGTGACGACATAGGATACAGATCAATTTTCATGATGCCACGGGTATGCGCAGGCTATTTGCTCCTGTTGTGCGCGCCGCTGATAGAGTGCCATTGTAGGCTGTTCCATGCCTGTAAGGGCAAGATTCATATTCGTTCTTTCTTTGGCAAGTGCGAATTAACTATATTAGAAAGTAGAGAAAGTTTTGCAAAGGTGCAAGGCAAATACGGTAATTGCAGTACTCGTGCTTTTTGTATGGATCGTCAAATCTTAACACGCTGTTTGATACACAACTGGCTTTGAGAATGGCGCAGAAAGCCGCGGATATTATAAAATAACCATAACCACGCTGAGCTTTTGGCCAAATCTCGTCTCACATGTGACATCTTCGCCCCATTTAGCTCCGCGCGAAATCTATACCTCAGATAACATGTAGCTCCTATACACTTTCCTCTTCAGAGACAATGGTAAGCTACCATTAATTATCTGAGAACGCTTGCTGAAAGCACTTCATTCCATTCTTATGTTCATAATTATATCAGCCTGATTGTTCCTATCAGGGTTTAGTATCTGCCCTAAGTAGACATGTTTACTTACCATTTCCAATGCGTCGCTACCTATCTAAACCCGCTGTTCTTGGACAGCATAGTTAGCAGAGGACAGGGATAATTGGAGATTTAAGGGAGAGGCATTTTCCATGAAGTGGGCTTAGATAGGCTGATGGTGATGGTGATGATGACGATGATGAAGAAATCTATATTATACGTAATGTTAAAACGATCACCGCCATATCCACGAAGTGAACGATGTTAGAGGAGCTTGCTCGGAGATGATCGGATAACCCGCGAATCCTTCGTACACATTCCTCTACCATCATATATATATATATATGATCCAAGCCATATATGGCTTGGATTCACCAACGGCGCAAATGTGGCAACGACTACGAATACACGTGTGTTTACGTTTTGTTTGCCTCATATTTTCTTCGCTTTTGCATTTTAAGGCAAATAAAGGATTTTCATTTAATAAGCGCGGAACCGCAATTTTATTACCTACTCTCCAAGCAAACCTAATTACTATACAAGCACACCAAGATGGAGGAGAAGGAGGAAAAACAGCGGCCGCTTACAATTGGGCAATTTGAAATACGTTGAGTGTCGCCGGCCACAGCAGACGGCAGCAGCGACGCAACGCCGAAAGGCACTGGAATAGGAAAAGAAATAGATACGTCGTAGCACCCCATGACTACTATCCCGGATAAGAGCTTCACAGCGGCGTGCTCCCCTCCGCCAAGATCGCAGGGTCTTGGCGGCCAGCCCGAGCTGCTGCTGCGTTGCGAGCCCGCCATGCTGCTGCCTTGGCTGGGGTGTTCATGCTACGGTTACGAAGAGTGTTCAATGAGTGAGCTCCCGGCGAAGAGAAAGGAAGCGCGCCAAACGGGAGCGCGAAACGAGAGGCACGGCCTCTCGTTTCGCGCTCACATGCCGAGAGTGGTGTGCGCGGCCTCGGGCGTCGGCGCGCCAAGTAGTGAGCATTCTTGAAATCACCGGAGAAAGCGCAGCTGCGTCTGTGGCGGGACGAATGAGAACTAGCGTACACGCCGCCGACAACTGACAAGGCGCGAGCATAAGAACCTTGGCGAGCGAGCTCCCAAAGCTTCGCCGAGGTTGCTAGACCGCTGAAAGATCTTAAAATGACTTGCCTTTCGACTGGGGTCCCTGGAAAGCTGCCGCTTCCTCCGAACTCGCTGCCTTACTCACGACGCCCCCAATTTCGGCCCAGCATGACCTTTCGGCACCAACCGAAACCCGCACTTATGGCAGTGGTTATGGAATAGGCGCTGTGTTCGCCCGACGACAGCGTGGATGGACTTGTGTGATTGCTTATGCCAGCAGGCTGCTATCCATCGCGCTCTCGTTTGGGCACTTGCAAAATTTCTCCCTTATCTCCTTGGCCGACCATTTACGGTAGTATCCGACCACATGCTCTATCTTCGCTGGCCTCTCTGAATGATCCTACGGAACATCCTGCTCGCTTGGCACTCGGCCTACAGGAATATACCTCCACGGTGGTGTACAAGTCTGGAAAACTGCACCAAGATGCGGATTGCTTTTCTCGTTACCCAGTGGCAGACGCTGACGGTACAGCTACTGTATCCATCGACAGAATATTTTTGATTTCTTTGGTCCACAACATTATGGATGAACGACGCCGGGACCCATATTTAAGTGATTTGATCCATCGACTTCAGTCCTCATCATGTGACACCTCAGTACGCATATTCACTCTGCAGATTGGAACCTTATATAAACGAAATGTGGCACCTACCGAACCAGAGCTCCTTCTTGCCATTCCAGCACACCTGCGCTCCGCAATTCTCCGTGAACTTCATGGCGCCCCAACGGCTGGCCACCTAGGCGTTGACCGCATCTGCGACCGGGTACGCAGCCGCTTCTATGGGCATGGTCTAACACGCTCAGTGACGTTGTGCCAATACCTCCGAAGTCTGCCAGCGCCGCAGAAACCGTCAAAGCTCCCTGCAGGGTACCTTCAGCCCATCGACGTCCCTCCGGAGCCCACTTTCCGCGTGGGCGTTGATCTGCTAGGTCTGTTTCCGACATCTGCTCCAAGAAACAAGTGGATTGCCCTTGCTACCGACTATGCGACGCGGTACGCAATTACACGAGCACTGCGAACGAGCTGTGCCACACACGTGGTTGACTTTCTACACCATGACGTTATTACAGCGTAAGCTGTTATCAGATCACAACAACGGCGCCGTAGTTGTACACCGCCGCCGCCGCTGCCGCCGCCGCCTCCGCCCGTATCCGCAACCAATATCGCTCCTCCTGAAGAACAGGACAACTGCTACCATCTATTGGCGCTGATTTCCTCCGCATTGCCTTCGAAATGTATTTTTACAAAGCGCTGCCTCGTGAAGCAGTTTTGTCGTATCGTTCCATGCGTCACGCGACAGGCGACGTGCGCAGCCCCGACAGCAACCTGACTTGGCTCTTCGATATACCTGATGGCGCCTCCTCGCAAGATGCGGACCGCTGCTGAAGACGCGCGCGGCTGCAGCAGGGCAACGTCGGGCACAGCAGACCGCTGTGCAGAGAGAAGCCCAAACCGCAGAGTTATGGTGCAGGGGATACCCACCACCTGTACTTGCACTAGTTTCCCCAAGCGTTTGCAATGGCCTCTAGAAAGGTCGCTCCTTCAGCTTACGCTGTCACTGTCCCGCGATTCCGCGCAGGCCTGGCTCTCTTTTTTTTAGTCCACGGTTCTCCACGTCAATGGCTGACCGACCCCGGCCGTATTTTCTTTTCTCAAGTAATTGACAATATCCTGCCCTCCTGTTCTACACAGCACAAACTCACGACTTCATAGCACCCCCAGACAAACGGCCTGACAATGCGCTTGAACAGGCATGCTTTCAAAGTACGTGTAGGATTAGCGCTTGATTTGGACGTTGCACTACCATACATCACCTTTTCATATAATTCGTTTCGCCACGGCAATGCAGGATACACCCCGTTTCACTTGTTCTACCTCTAGTTACCTTAGCTCCACCTCTAGCTCCATCCCCGTTCTACCTCCAGCTCCATCCTCGAACAATGCTTACGCTCGCAACGTTATTGCCCGGGCTCATCATACCCGGCAACTTCCCCGTCGCAGACTAACGACGTCTCAAGAGGCCCGGAATCGGCATTACGACCAGCTGCATCGTGATGAACGTTTTTTCACGAACTCACTCGTTCTTCTTTGGTCCCCGACACGATGTCCCGGACTTTCTGAGAAGCTGCTATCTCGATATTCAGGCCCCTACTGTGTCCTTGGAGAAGTGACAGAGGTCACTTATGAAATTGCGCCTGAGAATCCCGCCACCTCTTCGGGTCTGCTACCACGTGATTTTGTCCATGTCTCGAGGCTCAAACTTTACCACCCGCCTTCGGCAAGGTGTCCATAGACGCGCCTACTCGGCGCTTCCGCCGCGGGGAGTTATGTTGCGTGACGCTTAAGGTCGCTGACCTGCAGTGGGATGTGCGGTTGCAGGGATCTGAGGCACCAAAGACAGAAGACGATGATGCAGCTGGGGTGAACGTGGTGTGACACTCAGGTTGGTCAGGGTAAACTACAAGCGCTGTAAATAATTACACCGTTTGTTCTGTTCCGTTCCAATATTTGAGAAACAGAGGGTGATCTCGTGGTGGTTGAACGTGGTGCAGTAGAGACATGAAACATAATTTGATCACACAGAAAGTGGTACGGATCCGAGAAGTTCAGAAGAGAGTTTTAGCGGCGACGCTCCTTACGGTCGAGGCTTGTCTGCCGTTGTAATGTCGTATCCACACTCGCGCTCGTTCTCGGCGCGTTCCTCCCGGCGCGCGATCTCTCTCTCTTTGACAGGGGCAGTCATGAGTGCAGTTAGACGGTGTGTGTGCATGTGTGGACCGATCTCGGAGGCAGTGCACCAAGACACTGTCATCTGCTGTTGTGAGAGAGAGCGAACGGCGCGCGTTGACTATGGAAACGCTATTTCTCTTGTGCGTAGTTGAACCATAAAGATTCCTAGCGTGCGGATTGACTAAATTAATCCGGAACTCGGCGCGAACTACGACGTGGGAGCGCAGGAATCTTAGAAAGACTAGGTGCATAAAAGACAACGCGTGAGTAAATATACACACGCGTTTTCACTCATTTACATGCGTGAGTGGGCAATGTCGCGGGTAATTACGGTAACACAGAACGACCCCAGCTTCGCCCTCTCGTCATGGTTCACTTCGTGAAGATGCGTGAATTTTTTAGAAGTATTTCTTCGAGCCATTTATCTTTTGCCGTTTATTTAAGCAGCTGTGCTATTTCGAAATCTTAATGTACATTAAGCAGTCTATTATCTCGGTGTAACGCTTATGGCCGCATCGCAGACGCAATCCTCGACAATCGCAGTAGCAGGTATACATAGGTACGACGTTAAACTGCTCGCTAGAGGAATTTCATATCGCATGTGGCGATATTCCATACTTACGTGTAGGCTTGAGAACGCATCCTCATGCCATGTGCTTCTTTTTTCTTCCAGTACGTCTGCTTCAACTATGGCGCCGCAATTGTATATCTATGTTCCGCGATATTTGCCGTCTATGTTGGACTGAACCCACTGAAGGCGACGACGTCATTGGTTAGCGTGGTGAGTTTGCCCAACGTTTATTTAATTGTACAGATACTAAGGTATTTCATGGGTGCACACGGAGGGCCCGTAGAGGGCTTCGGCTACATGCATCTAGGCGATAATACATAGCCGAAAAACAGTAATGCAAGCAATACTGAAGAGGCGCTAGTCGGTACAGAGGTAATTCTGTCCACAAAAGGAGGGGTCTCAAGATATTGACGATACCAATGAGACAAGAAATTAGTCATTAGGAAATTCTCTCAGTGTTTTCTGCTGAAAGCGAATTAGGGTGAGCTTTCTATGCTTGCAAACGTGGCTGAGGAAGGCAGTTGATGTGGAAACAAAGGTTGGGACCCGCGAGTTGAAAACTTCGTTCAGTAAGAAAACGGAGCGCTGAAATGAACCGCGGGACACTCAGCGACTCTACTCACAACTGCATTTTTGAATAGACACAGCTGCTCTCAAAACCAGGGAAGCATGCGCAGTTCACGTGCTATAACATACATTAAATCAAAATGACTGCGAAATGGCCTGGGTTGCATGACACCCAGTCTATGTGCTCTCATAGGGGTATGACAGATGAATTACTTCTTTATTCTTCATTGAGAGGGAAAGTAGGCTGATGCAGTCTTACTTTTGCAGAGTGAGGTGTGAATCAACACTTATTTTTGGGCATACCACTTCCCCCTTGAAATATGGGGATGCCAGCGCTGACGGACGACCACATGAGAGAGCATACGTGTCTATGACATGGTTGGTTGTTTGCGCTGCTGCGCCACACTGGTCTAGTGGTTATGGCACTCTGCTGAGCACCATAAGGTTCCGGGATCGAATCAGGCCGTCGCGGCTGCATTTCCATGGAGGAGAAATGATGCGGCCCGTGTACTGCATGCGCAATGTCATCAGCCTGTCTACGCCTACTATACTGCAAAGGCCCCTCCCAGAGATCTTCAAGCATCGCGCTCCTGTGCTATGTTAGTGCGCGTTAATGAACTCCAGGAAGTCAAAATTTCCGAAGCCGTTCACTAAGGCGTCTCCGTAGTGAAGGGCTTCGTAGTGTCTTCACAGGTATCGTAGTGTCTTCACTTGGTAGTGTCTTCACATGCATTGTAGTGTGTTCACTACGACGTTTTTTTGCGATGGTGCTCACATACTTCAATCGGAAGTGTCATGCTTTGCGAATCCTTCACTTTACCATGCTTTGCCTAATAAAGACTCCGGCCTCCTCATAACTTCGAACTGTTGCCGCTGGAAAAGAAGTGGAAATCTTCAGCTTTTAAGAAACATTCTAGTCTTTGTTCACGTGTTTGTCATGTCCGCTAGACCCCTGCTTTTACTACAGACTACGAAAATAGTTCCATTACGTTCCCAACAAGTGTGGTGTGCAAAACTGCCGTCACCGGAAAAGAAGTCGGAACCATCTAAGGCGGCATTGGCGAAGTCGACGTCGGTCAAGCTGTCCGGTGGATGGGGAAAGCCTCCGAATACGAAAAGTCTACAAAGAGAACAAGTCCCTCTCGGTAATTTCGAGAACTAAATTTATTAGCGTTTTTTGTGTTATAACTGCCGATAGAAGCGAGAACCAAACGGAGCGTGAAATTCTCGAAATGCAAGCGTAAAAGTGCATCAGCGTAGCTTCCAGCTAACTTATGCAGAGGGAAGTAAACTTGTTATCGTGCTGGCTTTACTCACTTGGCCTGTGTCACTATGGTAGCGGCTTGGTGTGTTTTAAGGATCTTGAGCTGCGTATGCCGAAGTGGCTTTTCTAACGGATGGGAATTTTCATAACGCGGATTGGTCAGTCCATCCTTTCTGTATACCATGTCTGTCCTGCATTCTTCTGTATACCAGTCAAAAATTATCAAGGATATTCACCAGCGAACCAGTTCGCAGTCTCTTCCAAATTGAAGCCGTAGCTAATGCGACGCGTCATTTGTCTAGACGGGAAAATGATGTGCTCATTATAAGGTTTGTCATGCTAGGACAACATTCATTATCTGAGATTTCTTGAGGCAGTCTTACGGTATGAGCAATTTCACATCGCATGAAGTTCCATCAGCTCGTCATATTCGGAAGAGGGACACGGATAATCGATGGAAAAGAAAGAACGAGCAATTTTCAATTTGCACTTCCGAGATAACTGGCACCAAAGCCGAAGCGGATATTGTGTCGTGAATGCGCGTGTAGAGCCATCTCAGTCGAATGGGTATTCTGAAACAGTGAGTCTTCTTAATCAAACCTTACATCCTGTAAAGGAATACCTGACGCCAGTTAAGCTTGTC
The DNA here is from genome assembly GCA_013339685.2 of Hyalomma asiaticum. Classification (NCBI taxonomy): domain Eukaryota; kingdom Metazoa; phylum Arthropoda; class Arachnida; order Ixodida; family Ixodidae; genus Hyalomma; species Hyalomma asiaticum. Next base: position 139,527,235 of record CM023484.1, on the reverse strand, counting down.
TGGCAGCCAAAAAACGAACCGTGCTGCTTTTGTTGTTGGACATAGGGAGCTTCCCGCATTCTCGGCTCCATTAGGTCAATAAAGCTTGTAAGAATCGGAAAACTGCTTTCTAGCGTGAAGACGCCTACGAATACCGTAAATAACGTAAAAACACAGAGGAAGCTATAAATACTTTGTAACCACTTTTGTATTAAGTTCATTGAATAAACACTGATTGATTGATTGTTTGAAAGTGTCACGTCGCACATTCGTCAGCAGCAGAGCTCAGCTGTTCGAACGCACGATAGGAGGTCACGGCTACGCTGAAATCCGAGATGTGTGACATTTAACTCGAAGTCTCTTTTACGCCTTGGCCACAGCTGAGCTGACATTTAGTTTTTTTTATTATTAAATGCTGCGTAGCACAGCACAAATCGGTCACGAACCATTTGCACGTGGAGTGTCGAAAATGCGTCGTGTACAACCGCGCTCTTGGATATGACGGCCAGCTTCCAAGCTTATTGAGCACAAGTATTCTTTTTTTGCAATCCCCCGTTACTTGGAAGCACTTTCATTTCTCTTCTGACGCCCTAAATTGTTAAGTTGTGGGACACGGTAGTGCGTTCGCCTTGCACGGCGTTTGGCAATGCTTTCCAGCAGTTCGAACAATATGCGCCGTCGTATGCTCTTTTGCGGAAGCTGGGCCATGAAACTTTGGATATCAAGCGGGCCCTATATCTGCGGAAAAGCCAAGGACGTTGACTCGCTTCCTCTATATAACAATGAACAAAGAACGCTCATGGAAAAGCGCTGAGGTACCTTGAAATTGAGGACACGACCATTTCCTTTCTACGTACTTGACATTAGGCAGAAAGGTCGACGACAATTGAGTTTTATCTTCTGTAATATCTGAGTAGCTGCGCCTTAGATGTCATAGTAAGATGCCATAAGAAGCTAAAACGTAGGGGCGGAGATGTTGATGCATTGACCTAAGGTCGCAAAGACCGGCCAAAGAGCTGAGCTGCTATTTTCTTGCTTATCGGTCTGTTGGCTAGTGGAGAGGAGTGCGTTGCTGCACACGGCACGGAGTGCGTTGCCGTGTAGTGTTTAGGTCTTCACATTCTTATTCTCTTCGCATGCGAGCTCTGCAATCACTATCGCTCATGATAGTGATTCATGTAACGGTCGGCTGAGGGCGAGGATTTTATCAGTAGTTCGATGGCAAAGGTGTGGGCGGAAACGCAGGCCCATTCTGTGCAACCCACCACTCGTGTGTCTCTCGTTATCCCCCCTCTCTTTATCTTCCCATCTGTCTCTCTCTCTCCCCATTGCAATTTGTGTTGTAGTCTTCGGTCGAACGAAATGATACGTTTAGCGTCAATGCGTGTTCTGAAAGCGTGGGTGTATAGTGTAGTGATTCTGACACTCGGTTTTTTACAGTTGGTACCAATAAAGCTTCTTTTTGTTCTATTTTCTTTCTTCTTGAAAGGACGAATGACAACGGCTGTTAGTATACATCAGCCCAGGCCGTAAACAGCTAAGCTGCTATTGCTTATCTGATGCACCAAAAATGCTTATCCACAATGGGTATTGAATTTAAGTTGGGCTCAAGTGAGCGTAGGCTATTCAACAAGATGAAGCAAAAGGACGTAACGCTTATAAGATGTCAGAATTTATTCAAATTTCCATTACAAATAATTTCTAGACAATAAATAGAGGAATACATCCAGTCATATTCCGTGAAAATCAAATAAAGCATGATAATCCTCAAGTGAAGATGATAAGATGTGCCTTAATTTCTATTAGGATTAAGGATTTAGGATTAAGACCAGGGCACTTTCAACATTTAGCAGTGAAACTCATAAGCTCCAGTAGCCACCGTGCCCTAAATATATTAAAAACCCCGTGCAGCCAAGTGGAGAGAGAGGAACGTCGCGCGAGGTAATGATATGGGAGGAGGTTCGAGCACCAAAGAGATAAATGAAACAAAAAAAAACTTTCTTAGATACACGCCATTCGAACACAGGTGCCCACTGTCCGAAGACGAGTGTCACAAGCAGTGGGCCGTACACTAGTGCTTGCAGAGCACGCAATCAATTGAATATTAGAGGGACGGAGGGAGAGAGAAATAGACGACAGACGCAGACAAATAGAGCTAAAGAAACGGAACTCTCGGGTTGCGTAGAAAGTTGCCCTCGACCGACTACCCACATCACTGCCTTCAGCCAACAGGTACTTTATACAACGCCAGTCCCGCCCCATAAGGGTGTCAACACGTCATGATAGTGATATTAGGAGCGGACCCGCACTTGAGCTCGCCCCAAATACCCACCTGCTAGCCCTCAGCTAATTGATAGCAATAATGATAATTATACGTGGCATTTATAGTGAACTCGAAACCGTTAGCCCCTTTAGTGAGATATCACACGCATGAAACTGACTTCACTTGCTTTGTCAGTTGAGCGGTAACCATTCCTTCGTTCGCTCCTTCTATCATTCAGTGCACCACAAATACCCTTCCGCGAAGTTGTTCCTAGCGAAAGGGCCGCTCCTGCTGTGAATTAAAATAGTGGTGCGAGGGCTGACTATGCTGTAGCTGCCCTGCAGCCGGCCGTAGGTGCGTGTG
>CM023484.1:139404739-139524530 GCA_013339685.2 Hyalomma asiaticum | reverse complement strand
AGTACATTGTTGAGTATTGTCGGATAGCGGGTTCGGTATCGCAGTCAAAGGCTCTTTCTGGCAGTGGCCTCATGTGCATTCACGCATTGAGGTGTCGATACGCTCTGTGACAGCTTCTCAGCTATCACTTTTCTCGGGAGGACTACCCTGAAAGATTGTGTGCGACGATGACCCTCAATGCTATTACAGAGAATTCAAGCAGTTCCTGAACCATTGTTCCATTCACCTCTAGCACTGTTTCGCACACTGGCCCCGCTCTAATGGACTGATCAATCATTTCAACCGCGTATTGAAGAACTTTGCCCGCATCTGACAAAGAACAAGCGGAAAAGTTCTCGTCAACGTGCGCGGTCTGGGAATCGACCTACAGTCCTGTTTCGTGGTAGAAGCTAGCAAGCGCTTAACAAAATCTATATGTACGCCTATTCTTAAGCCTATAAAAGTGCGCCTTGTGTTCTTTGTTATCCCGGCTTTCTTCTACTGTTTCGGTGCGCCCATTCACAACTGCGCGCGTGTAGAGACACTCTTTCCAGAAGGAAGGGGGGGGGGGGAGGATAGTATGCCGGCGGACTTGCTATACGTGATAGCAGAAGCGAAGCATTGCTTCTTGTGCATGTTTCAGCGGTGCTTCTCCGCCCCTGCTGCTTAGAGCAAATGAACAAGTATTGATGGAGTTGTAGCGCGGTATTTGCGCTCCATTGTGCCCAGTGGTGAATTAAGCTACAACAAAGGCTTAGTTACGGTCCGAGACGTTGGTGATCGGGACAGAGGACATCTTGCAGAGGGTGTTAATAGGGCTGCATCATCGTAAAACGGTGCCACACCAGCGAAATACTGAACGAAGTATGCAAATTCGTCTCACGGTACACAGCGGTCCACTGATAAAGGGAACACCGGACCGCGTGGCGTCTGCTCGGCGCTACCGCCGGCCGGCAACGAGTTTCGCCTGCAACGAGTTTCGCGCAGGAGCATTCAGCGCGGAGGGTGGTGCTACTTTGGCGTATGCTACCGTCTACGGCGTTTCAGATCGCCGCGAAGCCAGCCGTCCACGCGCTTCGAAATTTGGCCGCGGAGTGCATGGTCACGCTAACATGGAAAGCTGTCGAAAAGCTGAAAGTGAATAAGGTCACGTAAAATACAGCCTCCCTGGCATTCTTACTCTTCAATTCACCAAAGAAAAGTGATTTTATTTTTGGGGAATTCGTTCTAGCAGAGCTATATTAAAGAATATTTTTCCTCGTGGAGTGTGGAGTATTTTTCATGTGCACTACTGAAGATTCGAGTGGCTGCAGTGCATGGGCTGAACAAAGAATTTTCAAGCGCCTTTAACCAGCATTTCATGGAACTCACATTGCAAAACACCATAGAGGACCGTACTCGTGCTTGTAACGCGTTGCGCTCTTGCAGTTTTAGAGACATTAGGAACTAGCAGATACTAAAATAGCAGTATGCAAAAGTCTTTTGAACCTTCTGGTTACCATGGACGAACGTGGCTTCGTTGTTATGCTAGGCATTGCAGGTTGCGCACTGAATGTGCTACTTGCTATAACGTGTTTATTACGAAATAGTGGTACAAATATATTTAGAGGAGATAAAAGGGGGAATAGCGAGCAGTGTCATGGCGAGACGTGTTATGCGAACGTCACAAAGGGAAGTGCAGCGTCCAAGTCGCGGTGATCGTTCCAAACATGCATAGCGAGCATGTCAGTGATGGTGCGGTTCAAACGTTCAGTGAGACCGTTCGTTTGGGGATCGTAGGCCGTTGTAAGCTTGTGTTTTGTGGCGCAAGAGCGAAGTAACTTGTCGATTACTTTTGACAAAAAGTAACGACCTCGGTCCGTTAGAAGCTGACGAGGGGCGCCGTGGTGTAAGATGACGTCCTGAATTGAAAAGTCGGCGATGTCCGTAGCGCAACTGGCCGGGAGAGGCCTCGTGATGGCGTAACGGGCCGAATAATCAGTAGCCACGGCAATACATCCATTTCCTGTGATGGATAGAGGGAAAGGACCGAGAAGGTCGAGACCAACACGGAAAAACGGCCCTGCCGGTATATCTATTGACTGAAGGAGCCCGGCAGGGTGTACAGCGGGCTTTTTCCGGCGTTGGCACGACTCGCAGGAATCGACGTGACGGCGGACGCAGCGGTAGAGACCGGGCCAGAAAAAAACGTTGTCGCACACGGTCATACGTCCTAGCAACACCAAGATGACCTGCTGTGGGAACATCATGGAGTTACTGGAGCGCGGTGGAGCGAAGATGAGTGGGAACTACAAGTAGTAGTTCTGCTCCCACGGGAATCATGTTCCGGCGATATAAGATGCCGTCGACGACAACGAACATGCGAAGCCAACTGTTTGGCGAGGCAGAATTGAGGCGGCTGATGACGTCTCGTAGAGTCGCGTCACGCCGCTACTCGTCAGCCATGTTGGCGAAAGCGGAGAGCGAGAAAATGCAAGTTGACTGGTCCTCCGATGCAGTATTTCGTGCGTCGACGGGGTACCGGGACACGCAGTCGGCGTCTTGATGTAGTCGGCCGAACTTGTATACTATAGCGTACGTGAATTCCTGGAGACGTAGAGCCCAGCGACCCAGGCGGCCTCTCGGATGCTTGAGCGTAGACAGCCAGCATAGGGCGTGATGGTCGGTTGTAACGGTGAAAGGACGTCCATATAAATAAGGGCGGAATTTACTGACTGCCCATACAAGCGCAAGACACTCGCGCTCGGTAATAGAGTAATTACGCAAAGCCGGGGAAAGGAGCCTGCTGGCGTACGCAAGAACTCTATCATGACCTGCTTGATGTTGGGCTAAAACAGCGCCAATTCCGTAGCCATTTGCATCGGTGCGGTCCTCAGTAGGGGCGGACGCCTCGAAGTGGGCGAGAACTGGCGGAGTGGTGAGCAACGTAATGAGTGGTGAGAAGGCGAAGGCTTGCTCAGATCCCCAGAAAAACGGAACGTCTTTCTTGAGGAGATCAGTCAGAGGGCGGGCAATGTCAGCGAAGTTCTTCACAAATCATCGGAAGTAGGAGCATAATCCTCCAAAGCTGCGGGCGTCCTTGACGCATGTCGGTACAGGGAAGTCAAGGACAGCTCGAAATTTTTCCGGATCAGGGCCGACGCCAGAAGAGTCGACAAGGTGGCCGAGGATGGTAACTTGGAGGTGTCACAAGCGGCTCTTCGACGAGTTGAGTTGTAGACCAGCCTCACGAAACAGTGGAAAGAATGGACGAGAGTCGCACGAGATGAGTGTCAAAAGTTGGCGAGAATAGAATCACGTCGTCCAGGTAACATAGCCAGATGGACCACTTAAAGCTGTGCAGAAGGGTGTCCATCATTCGCTCGAACGTGGCTGGAGCATTGAACAATCCGAACGGCATCACTTTGAACTGGTAAAGGCCGTCAGGTGTAACAAACGCGGTCTTTTGGCAGTCCAAGCCGCCTACGGCGATTTGCCAATAACCGGAGCGCAGAGCTATTGAAGAGAAATAGGTCGCTCCGTGGAGGCAGTCGAGAGCATCATCTATGCGCGGGAGCGGTAAGACATCGTTCTTGGTGAGTTTGTTTAGGTGCCGATTGTCTACACAGAAACGCCTAGTATTGTCCTTCTTCTTAACTGGGACCACAGGTGAAGCCACAGACTCGAAGAAGGCTCAATAATGCTTTTTGTGAGCATTTTGTCGACCTCTTGTTGAATAACTTGGCGCTCTGATGGTGACACACGATAAGGCCGCCTGTGAATCGGAGCCGCATCACCGGTATGTATGCGGTGCTTGATGTGCGATGTTTGACCTAAGGGCCGACCGCCAAAGTCAAATATGTCAGAGTATGCGACAAGCAGAGCACAGAGGTCGTTGACTTGGGAAGGCAAAAGATCCGAGGTAATCACATTCGTTACGCGGTGTTCCAGTGGTGATGATTGAACTTTGTTTGCACAATGTGGAGCAGAGGAACCGGCAGAGGCCACTTCTGGTAAAAACGGTGATATCTCACAGTCATGCGATGGCGACAAAGTGGCGAGAGCAATACCTTGAAGTATAACTTGAAGGCTGCGACCGAAGTTCAAGAGTGGAAGACATGTCTAGTTCGCCCTTACGGTGACAACAGTGTATAGGAAAGACACGTTGTGCGACAGAAAAACACTATGGCAGGGAGAGACGACATAGTCACCATCCGGCACAGTGGGGCACGGCTCAGCGGCGATACAGACTAGTGTGCTCGCTGGCAGGCGAACAAATTCGGCAGACGAAAGCTTGCTTTGGACTGTGCCGGAGGCGTCGGCAAAATCAGGCAGGTCCAGCTGTACAACACCGGCTGAGCAATCGATGATGGCTGAATGGTCAGATAAAAAATCCAGCCCGAGAATGACGTCATGAGGACATTGTTGAAGAACATGGAACAGGACAGAATGAGGCGGTCGGCCACACGCACACGTGCGTTGCACATTCCCAGCACGGCGGGCGTTCCTCGGTTAGCGAAGCGTACAAATTGGCACTCGGGTGGCGTTAGGACCTTGTTTAGCCTTGCACGGAGGTTCGAGCTCATAATCGAAATGTGTGCGCCGATATCAAGAAGGGCAGTAGCAGGCAGGCCATCCACTTCCGCAGCAAGCAGGTTTTGGTCCGTAGTCAGGGTGAGGAGAGGGTTTTCAGGTCTGGGGTCGAATGCAGCGTCACCACCGGGAGCTGCATCGGTCAGTTTTCCGATGGAGAGCGTCCAGATGGGCGATATGGCGACGGGGCCGAAGTGAGCGGGAGCGATGGTCGTGATTATGCGGGGAGGGCGAACGGTTGGAGCGTCGGACTGGTGTGGTCGCTTCACCGGATGGTCCATTGTCACGAGTTGCGAACTGCACGGGCCGGTTGTCGTCACGCCAATATGCGCCGAACGAGCGAGACGAAAAGCCGTGATTGCGACAGTACCGGGAGATATGTCCAACACCATGACAACGGAAGCAAATCGGTTTGTTGTCCGGCGTCCTCCAGTGGGCTGGGTCACGATAGCGACGAAAAGTTGCCGGTGTTCGCGAAGGGTATAGCATAGGACTAACAGGCGGCTGCATGAGCCAACACACAGGCTGCAGCCCTACATTAGCAAGCTCCTCCCGCACAACAGTTTGAATTAACGAAATGGTTGGTCGAGGGTCCTCGGAAGGGCGCGTGAGAAAGGAATGCGGGGACGCCGCCTCGATTTCGCGTCCCACAATGTGGACTGCACTGTCGGTAGTAAGCGGCTGACTGGGTGGCGGCTGAACGTCTGCGCAAGATGACGTCGCGGCAGTGTTCGGAGCCGGATGAATTGCTGGGCGATGCGGCGACTCTTCAGTTCTTCAAAACGCCGGCATTCCTTGATGATATCGTCTACGCTTGAGCAGTCTTTGGACACCAGCAGATTGAAAGCGTCATCTGCAATGCCTTTGAGCACATGGCTCACCTTGTCTGCCTCAGTCATGTTGGCATCGACCTTACGGCAAAGGGCAAGAAGGTCAAGTATGTACGAGACATGCGATTCGGTTGAGGTTTGCGCCCGGCAGGAGAGATCTTTCGAAGCGGCGCGCTGGCGGCCGGAAGATCTTCCAAACAGGTCACAAAGCTTCTCCTTGCAGGCGTCCCAGCTGGTAAGATCTTCCTGGTGAGACAAACCAGACGCCCGCTGTGCCGCAGAGGTAGAAGGTGACATTGGCGAGCATCAATGTGGGGTCCCACCGATATTTCACTGTAACACGCTCAAACTTGGAAATCCAGTCATCAGCGTCAGCGGCATCGGTCCCACAGAAGTTCCCAGGGTCGCGCGGATGCGTGAATACGACAAGCTGTGTCTGACTTTTCGGACTCGCGGTTGGAGCACAGGAGGCAGCGTCTCCTTCCGTGGACATGACGGAGCTACTGGGGACACGTTCACTGCAAAGTTCCGTCTTGCGTCGTACACCGCACCTCCACCAAAATGGTATAAATATATTTACAAGGTATATCCAGAAGGATAACAGCCAAGCAGCCAATACGGTGGTTGTTTGTTTCTTTCTTTCTTTGTTCCTTGATATTTGTCTCTTGCCCACTACGGGGGATTGGCCATGAAGCCGGTGGTTAATATAGAGGAAAAATTTTGAGCTAGAACAAAGGAAGAGTGAGGAATTGGTAACGCAAGGAAGAATGAAATGTTAGAAAATGATAGACTATTTATAATACAAATGAGCCATAGTAAAATAATTTGAAGTTTAATCAACAAGTGGGAGTAATTTCGAGGTACCAAGTTTTGGTCGGAATGATGATTAGCAATGAATTCCTCTTGTGTCATGAAGGAAATTGCACATGGCTAAGCAGACGTTCCTGTTGCGGTAGCCTAGTGTGGACGCCCCAAAGTAAAGAATATTCTGAGAATTCAGGGGAATTTTTGAATTCCTCAATAAAATTTCGGAATGACTTTTCCTCTGACTAATATAACGCTCACAGGTAATTAAAAAGTGATCAATGTTTTCAGGCTCTTGACAATAACAGCATAGCGGAGATGGCACCAGACCAGACCTGTGTAAATAAAAATTCAATGGAGGGATACGACAGCGAAATTTTGTTATGACCAATTCCAGTTTACGAGAGAGACACCACTTATTATCCCAAACAAAAAAAAGATGCCCATATTCTTCAACAGGTAACTTCATTTTCAAGGAATCTTGAAGTGAGGAGCACTTACGGTACCTAGACAGAGAAACAAAGGCAGTGGTAGGCACCACGGACATTACTGGCCCATCTAGGGACCACCGCGCGAGAACATCAGCCATCTCGTTTATAAATATGCCACGATGTCCTGGCACCCACACCAATCGTACTTCACGCGCGTGGAAAGGAATTAAAGGGGTCGTGAAAAGAATTTGAAGATGCGGGTTTGTAATTTTCACTGATTCAATACGCATTCGACAAGCCGATTCCGAAGTATTTCGGCGAAATATTCAGCGCACATTTAACAACGCCCGTTTTAAACCTCAACTTTCTTGCGCTCCCGAAACGACTATGCGACACTACCGGCCGGCGTGGTACTATTTGGTGACGTTGAGTTAAGATACTTTTAAGTTCAAAGGCACAGTGGACTCGCGTTTGCTCTAAAGGAATCGATTTACTTAAAAGCTAGAAAGGAAGAAAATACTTGGAAACCGTGCGGTGCCACCATTCGGAAGAAACGCGGCAGCACGGTTTGTTTTCCCATGGCCTCCGAGGGCGCGCCAATCTCGGAGGTATGACGGCTACTAAGATGACGTCATCTGCAGAGTTGAGGGGAACGCGCGCAGTGAAACCGAAACCGCGTTTTTTATCGCTCTAAATCAACGCATATTGTTGATTGGAGGGTCAGGATCCCGAATACGCACTTAGTACAAAATGTTCAGAAAACGTTTCACGGCCCCTTTAATGATATGAATGCGTTTAGAATAGAAGACTCGGAAGGAGAAGCTGAAGAGAGTGATGTGCATACCAAAAGCGAATCGGTCTCTATAACAACTGCCGAATTTTGTACATGAAGTTTGCGAATGGCTAAAAGAACGGCTAAGAGCTCTGTTCGAATATAGGTGTATAATCCGGGAGGCGCAAGGTATATGACCAAGACAGGGTCTCTGAAAAAATGCCCACTCGTGCTTTCTCCTCACGCATGGATGCATCGGTCGCAATTATATTATCAATTCCCAAATGACATAAATGATCTTTTAATAGGCCTATTAAATATCTGGAAGGTAGGAGTTTGTCATTAGAAGGGAATATATTCTCAAATTCAATTTTAGTATTGGCCAATGGTTTATCCGTTGAGACGGTATCGCGAATGTTATCATCTAAGGCCTCTTCTTGATTCTGCACAAACACAACTTGAGGTTTGTATATGCGAGACCAAGGCTCATTAAAAAATGTTAGCGCTTCAGTACAGAAGACGGTGTGATCGCCTCTGTGAAGACGCATAAATTTTTATATATGTTTTCACGGTGAGGATACGGAATCTGCAAGCTAACTTGGGGATTCGGGCTTCTTGGTACAGAACATGATTTGCAATAAATTTTGGTAGCTCGAGACAACTTCGAAGAGCCTCTTGCTATAAAAGAACCAAAGGATTAATCTTGTATGCCGGACAACCAGAGTATAAATTACAACCAAATTCTAGAATCGGGCGAACATACATACGGTATATCTTAAGAAGAGTGTCTCTGCGTAACCCAGAGGGGTAACCTAGAGGGTGGTTGTTGCTCCAAGCACACTCCGCGACTTCCACACAGATACCATCTTCTTCTTCCTTGGCGCTCTAACACCGTAACAATAGGATCAAACGGTTTCTCAAATAAAAAAAAACCTCCCGGCATCCTTTGTGGCTTGAAAAAAAAAAGAAAAGCATAATCCGCGTTCCTTGTTCAATATCGGGTCACGTCGCCGTTTGCCTCTAACATGGCCTCTAATGGAGAAGGAAGAGATTCGTACAATGATTAACAAAATGTCGCATCTTGCCTCAGACGGTGTCATCGGCCTTGACAGCACTCCATATCCTATCCTCGAAGAGCCCATGGTACGCATTGACTTAATGAGGCCTTCTTCGCGGTAGTCCATATGTTCCCTATGGTGTTCAAGTCGAGCTACTGTGGTGGCCGGCTCATAACTCCCACTTTTTAGCGCTGCAGAAAAGACGCACCTTTTTTGCAGTATACAAAGGGGAGCTGTCATACTAGAACACGAAGTCATGTGGCTGGGAACCACTATTCGCAGCATGAGGGAGTCCGATCGGTCGATGATTCTGCAGTATTTGTCAGCCGTAAATTTACGTTCCAGCTTGACCAGGGGCCTGAGGCCGTCCTTGTTGATGCAGCCGCAGACCCTTACGACGAGCCTTCTATTTACAGCGAGCCGCTGGACGTGTCCTAGCCTGTAGCTGAAGTATGAAATAACGGAGGTCGAGTAAATGCATCGCACGATCCGTACTGTACGATGTCATGCAATGCGAATAGTGCTTCTATAAATTAAACTGGGGTCTTCTTACTGTATTTTTCTAGGCAAGAAACGCTGTTATTTGTGTGTTCGACACTGCACCGCCTCATTCACTATTCCTCCGACATTTAGCTTTCAGCGGATGCCATCCAAAGCTTTCCACGTAATGAAAGTACAGATAGCGTCAGGAAATTCTAAGCATAATAACTGACGCTGCTCTTCACGGTTTGTTAAATTTGTGGCATAAGAGACCTCTCAAGTTTAATGTTTTTGTCATAGCTGATATCACTGATATGTATTTGTTACCATGTTTTTATATTGCTACCATAATATATCGGCCATGCCTTTTGAAGCTAGTCTTCAAATATCAATTACTTGCGAGCAGGTTTTCTATATTTCTACCGTCAGAGGCTCTGCGCGACAGGTACTGTTCGAAAAATCGCACTGTATATTGCTGTGCGGTATTCAGAGCACCAAGGACCACTTTTTTACCGTCTATACTTGAAACAAAACTTCTTTATAAGAGCTCATTGTACAGGTGCCCATTTCCGAGTGCAGCCAGGGGGCAAATGGTCCCAACAGGCTTTGAAACTGGAATCGTCGGTAGAAGGTCGGTGAAAATGGAATCGTCGGAAGAAGGTCGCTTCGGTAGAAGCGACCTTCTTCCAGTCATTCCTAATACAGCCTGCCTAGTGCTGGACAAACTAAATTCGCTTGTGTTTGTTGACTATGAGAACGAGGACCTTCTGTGGCGCTGTTTGGCTTTTCACACCTGCCTGATATGGGGTGCATTTCACAGATGTCTTACAAGCGCTCAGTCCAAGGTTTACCTTAATTTCGTCAACAGAAGGCGTAGGCTTGTCAGCCGCAGCATATTCGACGGCAAGGCCTTCTGCGTGGCTCATGGCTCGATTCCGTGGCTTCCTGAGAGCCACGGCGCCTTTATTTATTCAAGCCTTTATTTGTCGGTCAACCTCGTGTGCTTGAATAATTCTATTCACTGTCTTAAGTGGCATGTGCGTTAGTTTTGCAATAGAGCATTGACTGTTTTCTCCCAGCCCCCGTTAACAATACGCTGTCTTTCATCTTGTGGCCCGCAAGCCATCGTGGAATCGCCGCATTCGACGCACACAGGAAAGCTTTCTCGAAGCGTGCAAATTCCTTATCTAATAAAAAGGCAAACAGGAATACGGCAGGGTGAATCCTTGTGGTGTGTCAGGTGACATTTATCTGATAATAGATCATTCTCGTCATTTGCCTTTGCTCTCGAATGAAAGACTATTTTAAAGAATTTTGCGACTACGACTGGTAGCGAAGCAAGCCACCTGCATGCGTCGGAACAATGGCGCTACCGCCGTCCGGCGGTTTGGCCGAGTGGATGACACGCGCCCGGTGTTCCCTTTAACTGCGGGCCGCTTTGTACAATAAACATTCAACTGCTTCTGTGAAGGGAAGTTGCACGTTCCTGTTATGGTACCGGTTCTTGCGAGAAATGGGCGACGCACATCTTTTTCCTGGAGTATGCAACGCCATCTCCAAAGGAATGACATAATTTTCGATCCAACGAAAGAAAGACAACAGGTCGAGCGCCTGTTGTCTTCTCTCCCCTTTGAAGAAGTTTCACGAGATAGTCCCTCGCTATGTATTTCTAATACATGCTGCACAAACTCGCCTACATCACGCTCCTGCACTTTCCAAGTTCTCCAGTGAAGTATTCCTAAATCTACGCCATAACATTTTTCACAGGGTGCGTGTAATGCAGTTTCACAAAATGCCTGAGCCATGTTATGGGTGCATGTTGTACAACGCGAATTGACAACAATTACTTCATCAAAAATGTTTCTAGGCTGTCTAAAATCTGATCTGCCATTGAGATAATTCCTGAGCTGGAAGCAACCGCAAATTTATATATTCAATAAAAACTAACGAAGTACTGCAGTTTGCAGAAAGATCGACATCTAAAATGAGGAAGAAACTGGTGCACAGGAAAGGTTACTGTCGCCAAGGTTCTAAGCAGCCGGTTTCGCTTCGTCTTGCACGGAATGGCCATGCAGAAAGCATGAACTAAGTTTTGAAACAGCGGCTATAGTGACCTACTCTGTTCACCCGTTTCTTGATCTATTGAAAGTAGTACCTTTTGGTTTCTATGCGTCATTTTCAATTCCCTTGAGAAGACTTCAATTATTGTGACGTCAGAAATGTCACAGTCAATATCACGGTCATTAAATTCAATTTTAAGCTGAGCTTAAGCTATTTTTAAGCCCAGAACGAAAGTGAAGTTATGTTGTCTCGAAGTACTCTCAGTCCTCCGCACCGTTTTTAGGTACATGAAAGTTTCATGAAATCGTATGAAAAAAAAAGTCATCGCGAGACATTGATTTGAGGTTAATACACTTCTTGATTTATAGCAAATGAGTCAGTGGCCACACCCTGAGAAAACTTTCAATCGTACAAGTTTTAACATCGAGTTTGTTGCATACGGTAGACGGAAAAAGTGCAGCGGAACGCGGCGTCGTGTAAACTTCAGTCACAATAGGCGATGAAAAATACAGCCAAACCTCGTTACAAAGAAATAACATGAAGATCACGAGAGACATCTTTATATCCGGTATTGCTTGTTCTAACTACAGTCGGCAGTGTTCTAACTACAGGTCGGCATCTTGTTTCGTGAAAAATACCTGCAGGAAAAAAGAAGCTACTTGGCACGTCTGGCCTTTGCGAATTTCTACAAGTACCTTCGCGGCCATGTGGCCACGTGCGTTGCCTCCGCTCTGTTAACCTCGACTCATTGCTTATCGCTCTGGTCCGCAATGAGTAATGCGTATTCTTTTCCCGCTGGATCAGAGAAGCTTGAGCGAAATTTAATAAAAGCATATCTGACTGTAGATCGCGTTAATTATTCGCTTTTTTACTCCTGTGCAACAATTCATGTTTTGAGCCTCGGGCTTACCAACCATTTCATGCTTAAGGCCAAGAGGGTGGCAAGTCTTGCTCTTTTTGTTTGGTTAAGAAATAATAAATGTCACTGGCAGCATTCATGGCCAACGAAAACTATACTTTTCCGCTATATTCTTCGCCGATAATCATTGCGTCACTACTCGTTATAGCGGACTGAAACGGTAGCACGATTTTGCTTCGTATTATTTGTTGCACGCGATTATGTACCAGGCACCTTAAAGTTCGTAGCTTTCTCCCTGAGGAAACTGAGCAGCAAAACGATTACGCAATCAATTACCTCGATGCGCCACTCACAGCGCATGATCGCAGTTGCCTCTGTAATATTTCGCATGTTTTGGACTAACAGAACGTCGGCACAATGGGGCACTCTCTTCGTCTACATTTAAAGAGCACGCTGATTTCAGTAATCTTATAAAGTGAAGCGTCCATTTTCAGGGAGCTCTGCGTCGTTTCTGCCTCTCTCTCCCTGATTGATGCTTTCTGGGTGCGCTGCGAGTCATTCCAAGAAAAAGCTCCTGCATTTCTTCGTTTACGAGGGAGCTCAATTATTATTGCGATAGCAGTAACATGGAGACTTAAACGGGGTCTTCGCCTTCGCCGCCATGCCCATTATATAGATATATGTACATACATAGATCAAAATCTCTAGCATAAACACTCTTAAAAGACTTTTTACGAAACGGCGAGTGAGATTCGAATTGACGACCGCTAAGTGTGTGCCTCACAACTACGCCACGGAGCGGCCTTGCCAGCGATGCAAGCGGCGCGCACCTGTATTTTCTATTCGGAGCTTCCATAGAGGCTCGTTTGGGCTTCCATCACGAGACGGCGCAAAGTTCTTAAAGGGTGACTCCGGCGCACCGATTATTTCACATAACCGACTGAACAGTGTGTTCAAACCGAAACCAAAACGCGTAGACGCTCGGAGCAGCGTATGTGATGACGTCACCGCCCCCCGGCCATCAGAAATATGTACCTGGTGCAAGATAAATGACAGAAGGGACATCATTCGACGATAGACTGAGTTATTCCAACGTTTCTGCACGTTAGATCGATGCTTTGAGCGCTAAAGTGTCGTCTGCGGCCCGTCTACTCGGGTAGGCAGCGGTGAAGGTAATGACGTCAAAAATACAGGGTTGACAGCGCGGAAATGCACTAAGATTGATAAAATTCATTTTCTGGAAAACTAAACTGTCCTGCTTGGCTTGTATTATTACAGTACCGAGGAAGAAATATTGCTACGAAGTGACCATAGTCCTTGGGTATGGCACATACCATTTATAGAGGAGAAGACGAAGACGGGACTGGCTGATGGGAGGACTGTCCACCATTTTGGTTGATGCTAAAAGCCTCCCTGTAAATACATTGTAAATAGCCGTCCTCTGTGTCTTTCTCGTAACATCTTTGTGGTGGAGGTGCTGGTTGTTCCCTGTCCCCAAAACGGAGCTCCGCAACGGCCGCCTCATCACGGTTCCTCTGTGCTCTGTGTCTTTCTCGTAACAATATATTGAAAATTTTATCGAGATCAGTTGACACAGATAAATCGCCGAAGCTGCCCTTTAACATGAGCCGAGAAGTATGTCCGCTCTGCCCTTGAGTCTGGCAACATGCCATAATAGCGAGCTGGTTTTGGTCGTGGAGGCCCGTGCTTACACGTAGGTCCGTCGGAGAGGGCGGGGTGTTCTCGCTAGCTGCCGACTACATCGCGCGGGTTGGCGACGGTGTTTCTACCCTACATTTCTACTGCGCAGCAGTGCTTTGATCACGTGATTCGTTCCAGGTGGCTCGGATATTTTCGCAACGCCGGCAATTATCGCGCATTGCTATCACATACATTCCTTCGCCCTTCTGGAAATTACTTTTCCCATTTAACTTGGCACGGCAAACGGAAGTATGCTTGATACGTTTTAGGGCAGCGCGAAATAGTGAGATTTTGTCTTTCGTAAAAATGGCGGTGCTGTCGTTTCGAAGCTGCACTTTCGATTCTAATCATCACTGGGCACGTTTTCATTGCGCGAGTTCTTTGGGCACGCTGAAGTAGACAATCTTGATCGCATTGGATGTCCGCTGGCCAAGTCGGTTTCCATGACCATTATGGCTAACAATAGGGAAAATCATGACATGGCTGCGCCACTTTGAACCCAGGAGGCAAAAAAGCGAAGCATTTCCTTTGGCGTCCTATCATAGGTGTTGAACGTCACACATAAGTGTCACATAAGCGTCCATAATAGGTGTTGAACGTCACACGTCGCTATGGCCAGCATTGCAGGTGCACTAGAAGTGGCTTGTAGCACTGTTAAAATATGCATCTACGCAGATGGCATCTCTATTAGGATTTCAAGCAAATGTTTGGCAAGAATAGCCCAGGAGGCCGTTGCCATCATTGAACACTATCATTTAATTACACCATTGAACACCACCAATTGGCCCTCTTGAATCAGCGCAGAAATGTACTTCGATTATTTTCCTCTAATTTAAGCAGAAATCGGCAGGACTTGCGCTTAATATATGAGCCCATCCAGTCCGCTTGTCAACTAGTATGTTTCGAGGATGTCACCGCCGACTGCGGGCTACTCTAGCGGCACGCTGTTCGAGCTTTATGTCGGCGTCATTGTGAACAGTCAACGCACTACGTCGTATGACAGGTTTGCGTTTTTGAAACAAACGTACATCTTTGCTTTGATTCAGCGCAGCGCTCATAAGAAAGCATTCTTTACCAGCTCACACTCTGGCACTGTCACCGAATTATTTTGGGTGGCTGGAGGCAGTACAAAGAAAGTTATTTTGCTTAGTGTTGGGGTTGTCTGAGGCGGTTACAAAAAAAGATAGCAACCAGTGTAGCACAGTCCCTTGGTATTTTGGCATCTCAGGCTTTCAAGCAGCGACATGGAAGACTCGCTTCAAGCGGAGGGCGAGCCTTCCGCTGAGAACAAGAACTGGCCTGCCGTTTCTGTGCTGAACACCTTCCAGAATTTCAGTTTCAAATGGCCGAAAGTGAATCGTTTCGGCACAACATAGCGTGGTGCCGACGTCACGTGCAGGGTAAATCTCCCCGAGCTACTCATTAAAAGCAGCATTACAACTACTGAAGCAATGTTTCTCGTGCACGGACACTTCAGCACACCGTATCAAATTCACCTACAAGTGCACACGCGTGATTCCATATGTGCGAATAGCTAGGTGTGCAACAGCATTCTACATAACGTCTTTCCATTTTTCATAGTCACACCACTTCGATCACGTAGTTTCGTGCACTGCACTAGTTGGCTGCGTAATTGCCGCAGCCCCGCGAAACCTACGAATCTCTGCAGCACAAAACTCCTGGGTCTAACAAAAGTGCGTCGTGACCTAGCATGATAGAACTTGATGAGGCTGTTGCTGGCATTTCTTAAACAGTTATTAAGCAAAGGGTTCAACGTAAAACTTTAGCGTAGCCTATCCCATGTGGGTATTGAAGGAAATGTAGAAGCTGACGCTTCTGCGCGCGGTGCGCTGACTCACGTGCCAAAGGACAGAGATTCGAAGCTTCGCCAGTAGCTTAAGAAAGTAAATGATAATCACTTCAGGGCAGCACACAAAACTTCACACCACATTTGTGATATACATGGGTTTCTCGTGCGGAAGCGGCGTTATTACACCTAATTATAGCGGATCTGCGTGGAGCCAGGTGGCTATTGAAGAAAGGACGATGCGACTGCCATTCGTGTACCTTCTGTGACGGTATAGGCAGATTTAAAGTTTTTGTATATATCCGCATTTCGACGAGAAAATTGCTGCGATAGTCCACAACCTTCAAAAATGAAGCGCCGATTTCAAAAGGAAAGATAATTTTCGTTGATGTACACATATATACAGCGTACATGGGCAATTATATACTGCTGTTTCTTCCCGATAATGAGAAAAAGAATGTGTGTTAATTATGAATCACATGTTCATGAAGCTTAAGATGAATTCTTTCTGAGTCTCCTGTTCGTCAAAGGTACGCAGATTTAATCATTGCTTTTAGCTACTGACGCTAACCAATGAGCTCCCGTAATGAGGTGTCAAGCAGTGTTTAGGATTCAAGCTAATATCCCCAATAGAAATAACGATAAACAACACCGCAATAAGATAAAGACGACACAAAGAATGACCAGGGCAAGCGCTGCCCTGGTCCATCTTGGCTTTCAGTGCTTGTCCCGGTTGTCCTTTGTGTCGTCGTTGTCCCATTACGCTCCCTTTTTCCTTACTATGTGCCAACAAGCCCAACGTTACTCGCTATCCGCAACGAGTAACGTTTGCTGGTGATACGCAGTACCATTGAAAGAAGTCACTGGTGTATTTCGGTTCGTCGCACAAAGACCTTGTAAAAGGAACTATCGCAAACACGTGTCTATGAACGCCGTCAACAAGCAGTATAACCTCAGCATTCACAGCAGCTTTAAAGGACAAGTGTCTAGGCTTCGGAAGGCACGATGCTGGGATAAAAGTTTTGGTGTGGAAAGCAGGGTATATTTAAACTCGTAGCGGAACTTCTATAGAAGGCCACATGTCAAGAAGGTGGTCAGTTGTGGCAAGTGTCGCCATCTGGCAATGGGGAGGCAACTAAGAAAAAAAATAAAAAGATGAGGTCACAACCGGGAGGGAAACAGCGCATAATTATGAAATATTTTGTCAGGGTGCCGCTTTTTACTTGCTTTTTATAGCTATGCGTTTTTTTTTTCTTCCTTTTATGCTATAATACGGCTCGGACGGCTCGTTGATGGCCGCCTGTTAGAGAATAGGAAGAGCAATAAAGGTTTCCCGGTGCTATACTTTATTGGTGAAATACTGCCGTCGTACAATAGCGCGATAGTTAAGAAACTCACCTTCCTGATTCAAGAGGAAATGGACAGAGTGAGACACCCGGCGTGAAAGAGTTCCTGTTGCATCTGTAGACAGGACAGAAATAGGTCTTCTCAATACAGCCTGAGTATTGCTGGGCAAGCTAAAGTCGCTTGTTTTAGATGCGAACCAGCTTATGGTAGAGCCTGCTCCGTCCCTGCGCCGTCCACACCCCATCTGCGCATGCGCAACAGCTGGCCCACGCAGACAAGGAACGAGAACGTGCCCTCGCCCCCGAGAGACAGCACTGACGTAGGAAGCGTCTGCTAGAGCGTTGCTTGATTGAAAAAAATTACACCATCTCCCGCTAAAGGGGACCATGGGGCGAAGCGAAGCAGCACTGGGGGTGCACACCGCGTTTTCATTGGTTTGACTAGGTGTCGCGTTTGCATCGATTTGACGCTAGCAGACGCTACCTGCGTCAGCGTTGTATCTTGCGGGCGAAGGCGCCTTCTCGTTCTTTACGAGCTGGTAAAGCGTTCATCGAAGAAAGAGCGTTTTCATAGTCAACGCGCGCCGTTCGGAGAGGAAGAATGCCGAGTGGAGAGGAAGTGAGACAAGGAGAAGTGTGGGAAGAGGATGCGCATGCGCAGTGCGGGTGTGGACGCCAACGCCGCGGGACATGCCACCGCTAAGAAATGCTTCGCATTTAAAAACCGACTGCTCGCGCTGTATACCGCTGTTCACAAGTGTTCACCGGCCGCCCCGTGTATACCTTGTATGCTTGAATAATTCTGTTCACTGTCTTAAGGGGTCTGTGCGTTAAATGAGCCTTAGCGCATCGACTTTTTTTGCTATCTCCAGTTCAACAATGCGCTGTCTTTCATTTTGTGGCACTCAAGCCATCGCGGAGGCTATTTTAAAAATTTTGTGACTACGGATCGTAGCGAAACAACAGGCCTGCTTTCTTCAGAACGCTGGCGCCACCACCATCCGGCGGTGAGGCCGAGCAGACGACACGCGCTCGGGTGTTCAATTTAACAGTGGACCGCTTTGTACAACATGCATTCAACTTCTCCCGTGAAGGCAAGTTCCACGTTCATGTTATACTACTGATTTGTCTCAGAAATGGATGAGGCACATTTTTTTTCTGAAGTATGCAAAGCCATCTCAAAAGGAAAGGTAGCATTTTTTGCGTAGCGTGGCGGACTCATCGTCCCGAAAGGCGACAGCACGCCTGCGTGCGCTGGCGAAAAACAGTCACTGAAATGGTTCGCTACGGCAAAAGCGAGTTAGATTACCTTCCGTGAAGTGTCACGAAAGGAGAACAAAGCATATGCAAGGAAATTCCTTACGCACTACACACGCAACAATACTGCGCAAAAACAGTCGACGCAGTTTTTACCCGACAGTGCTTAAAACCTTTCGCAATGCCGGCAGGTGGGCAGCGCGGTCAAACAAACGCAAACCCGCATTACCAGACTGCCCGCACGCACCCGCTATTTCTGGTTAAACACGCAACAAACAAACAAACAAAGAAACAAATCCAGCAGTCAAGCATGTATCAAGAGGCCGAAATTTATATATAGGAGCTATTAATTTGCATTTACACATATAAAATTAAACGGTTTGGAAGTAAATTAAGGTTGGGGCACAGGGTTGCCGGTTTTGTGAGGTTTCAACGCAAAAAAAATAGAAAGCGAGATCGTTGGAGTGCTTTAAGCGCGCAAGATGTGCATGTGAATTGGCTTCGGGACAGCAAAGATTACTTTCCTGAAAGACTAACATTCTTTATGCAGGACGCTATTTTTTGCGTAGTTTAACTGTGAAATATCCATGGAAAACGTAATCCTCATCAGTCATTCGTTGTTAAATTTTGTGATGCAAGTACTACTGTTATCATCATTCGTATGAAGAATCTACTCGGCAATTTGCATTTCTGACCTCTTCGTGAACTACATGTGTGCAAGTTCTGAAATTGCGTTTTTACAATAAGCTGCAAGAAGCTGTTACGTCACAAACTTTTCAAAGAACAGTGCTAATGAAACACATACGCAGACTGCGCTCGCATTTTTTGCTTTCTGTGTACATGTTTCACAAGTCTCGTTTTTAATGCGGATCAGTACCAAGAAACTTATATTAACGCCCTTTAGGGCCTTTTTTTTTGCCAAAACAGATCGAGTTTGTTGTGTACTACATGAGCATGCTGAAGTATGTCTTTTCTGGCGAAGTCGCCCTATAGTAGAGGACAGCAGCATGCTGTAGGCGATGGATATGTTCCTGCAAGCTCGTGCAAATCTTCTTAAGCGGCAGTCATTTATTTTAATCTCAGCAAGTGGATAGTTCTTTCATATCGCGCCTATCGAAAAAGCTACTGTGCCCATTTCTTGAGAAATTCTTAGGCTGAGGAAACACTTGGCAAGTCCGTTTATAAAGTATTGGTGTTCCACTCGGTCTTTTATGCTTTTGCTTTGCTTTTATCACAGGATGTCCTTAAATCTTTTATTAGCACATATAATTCTGCTTAGCTTTACACGTTAAACAATGAGATTTTATATTATCTCTCTTAGCAGCGTGTTAACAGCGCACCTAAGGTATTTGAACAAATTTCGAGCACCTATACAATGTACAATTAGCAGTTTTATTGTTGAAATTTAGCTGGGAAGTTTCGTGAAGTAGTAAATGTCTAATGCTTTTGTGCAACACATATGTTCGCACATAGGGGCCCCAGTTTTCAGATGTGTTCACAACCACCATGTGGTAGCGAGGACCTGCCATCAGAATAAAGCGTGCAAGTTTTATCTCCTTCTTGTGAAGCAAAGCACAAATTGGTCAAAGAAAAGCTCAGAGAAATCAGGCACAGTGCTAACTACCAACAGGACGTTACCAGGAAGAGTTAGTGCATATATTCCACCATAAAATAATGAACAAGAGGGAGATATATTTGTGCTTACTTTCTTTGGCATCTATTGATGGCATAAAATCAAGTTTTTCACGTGCTTACGTGAAACGCCTCTACAATTTTGCTGTCCTTGCTCATTATAAAGAATTTTTTTTATTAGAACAGGATTTTGCAGATACATTTCTTCCACTACACGGCTAAACGACTTTGTATGCAGTTTCAACTTCTTCTGACGTTGCATCACTTGGACATTAACTATTACTTCTCCATTAAAACGGAAAGGTGGGCTAGTTGGTTTGGCTGCATAATGAAACTTTTGCGCACACAACACGAAGACACAACGAAGAAGTACACAGGGACTAGCGCAGACTATCAACTGACCTTTATTCGATAAGCATCCACATATATATACTCTCGACACGCACCTCATGATCACTGCACATGAGCACAACTGCATATTCTAATCATTTACATACAAAATAATAAAACCTTTAACAAAAACGTTGCGCTATCACATCTTGTTCATCAGGTCAATTTCCTTGTCATTCAGCGCTACTGATGGATGACTGACAGGTGAACACATTCCACTCCGTGTTTAAAACCAAAATCAAATAATCATCAACATATCTGAATATTTTCAAAACTTTGCTATCCAATTCAGAATTCACAATTCTATCTATGCTGCTCAATACTATCTATGCTGCTCACCTCAAGTGTGTTGGAAACGTTCAGGAATAGAGGCAAAGGCCTAAATTTCACATTTGAAGAGCCCACTGATGACTGCTTACAGTTCCTAGACGTCAAGCTCATTTTCGAAGTAGGCCATCTGTACTGGAAGTATTCCCCGAGAACGGAGAAGCCCTTGTTACAGTATGCTTCTGCCCATTCAAGGATCATAAAAAACGGGATCGCAATGGGATGTTTTCATTCAGCTCTAACCAAAACGTGCACGCACAAGTTAAACGAGTCTTTCCTGGCGCAGAAGGTTCGGCTGGAAAGGGCTGGATATCCTACCTCGATTCTTCTGACTGCAAACGAAAGGCTATTGAAAAAATGAAATTCGTGGAGAAAGAGGTGCAAAGAAGCCAGGAAGCTAAGAAAATTACGGCAATCCCTTACATGCATGGTTTTTCCCATAAAATTAAGAACGTGGCCGCTAAACATGGTGTCAAGGTAGTTTTCTCGGCAAAAAACAAAGTAGGAAGCGTGTGTCCGGCTGTAAACAAATTATACAAAGACAGGCCTCATAGTGTCAATAACGAATGTTCCAAGCGTTCCGATCACCGGGTTGTGGAGTGCAAAAGAAATGTAGTGTATAAGATTCCGTTTAAATGTGGCAAGTGTTATGTAGGGCAGACTGGCCGATGCGTGAACGTGAGGTTAAAAGAGCACTTGGTTAATGTTAAGGGAAGGCAACTAACACATTTGGCATTACATTGTGCGCGGTGTTCATTGAATGTGTGTAGTCCTTTGTGTAATCAAACTGATATTTTGTATGTTCGCCCTAATCAGACAACAAGAGAGATTGTGGAAGCTTGGCATATATCTAGACTTCAAGACACATGTGTCAGTCATCCATCAGTAGCGCAGAATGACAAGGAAATTGACCTGATGAACAAGATGTGATGACGCAACGTTTTTGTTAAAGGTTTTATTATTTTTTATGCAAATGATTAGAATATGCAGTTGTGCTCATGTGCAGTGATCATGTGGTGCGTGTCGAGAGTATATATATGTGGATGCTTATCGAATAAAGGTCAGTTGATAGTCTGCGCTAGTCCGTGTGTACTTCTTCGTTGTGTTTTCGTGTTGTGTGCACAAAAGTTTCATTATTACTTCTCTGTCCTATGTAGCCCTATGTATATACACCACTTCATATGCTACCGGCATTTCATGCCCTAGATCAACTGACTAATAACACTTTGCATAATTGGTCATGCAATCAAGTTTTTCCTTTCTCTATTTTTTTAAATGAGAGCATAGCTAGCGTGTGTGTGAGTGTGGAACTACGCCTACTCATTTCTCTGGCGTTTTATGTTTATCGCTATTGTGATACTTCAAGCAATGTGAGATTTCTAATAAAGCCATTTGCACTGTTCTGTTGTAATCTGTTCTATTGTAATCTGTGTGCTTGCGTGGGGATACCCTTTCAGTGTATGTGGTACCCTTTCGCGATTTCAATGATGTTGTACTATCTCACACCAAAGCTTACATTACTTCAGTAGTTTGTAAATGAAAAATAGCAGCAGTTCAAGCACACTGGTTCGGACAGCTTGCATGCAGCAGCATCGCCTAGGGCTTGCGTTTTGAAACAAGCTTCATGATGTCCCTATACCAAATGCTTGCAAAAATAGGACAGCGCATATTGTATGAGAATGCAGAACATGTTGGCTGTTTCCACTACTATGCTAGTTTTTTTAAACTTTTTGTGAAGAGAAGTGCTACTGCTGTTTGTCGCAGGAATAAAACCTGCAGAAAAATAATATGAGGTGGTTGAATATCGAATGAAGATTGGTTATTAGTGCTGATGGTCAAAATATTTCATTGCATTGTAAAATGGCACCGACTGTAAAATCTTTCTCGCATATGTTACGTTTCAGCTCCTGTTCACATATTGCACAGAGCAGTATAGAAAACTACTATTGTAGTGCTAGTATACTTCAATGCTGTGCTTAATTTTCCCCACATTTCTTGCAAGTTGTGCGTTAGCTACAGCTTTACCAATAGAACGGGAGGGACAAGACTACCCTTTCGTCGTTGCTGAGTGAAGAAACTAAATAGAAAATTGCTTGCTTCTGTAAACTTCTCTTCACATCTTATTTGTATTCGTGAATGTAGGAGAGTGCATTCATAGCAAATGCATAACTCAATGAGATAGCCCCTATCATTGCCCTGTTAAATGTAGATTAGTTGCCGCTGGAGTGCTTCTTTAGAAAATGCCTCCATCCTTTCACATGCATCAGGACTGCAGTAAACCACAAAAGAAAATGAACTAGAAGAGAAAGCTTAGGAGAAGATGGAGGCTTGACTCGGTGAACCGATCGCTAAACACGATTGAGAACAGGGAATGTGACAGGAGCCAACGTTTCGACAAGTGGACTTGTCTTCGTCAGGACAGCGACTGCCTTCTCCAGCGTTCGTTTATGTGGGCGTACATAAAAGAACGCTGGAGAAGGCAGTCGCTGTCCTGAGGAAGACAAGTCCGCTTGTCGAAACTTTGGCTCCTGTCACATTCCCTGTTCTCAATCGTTTTTAGCAAAAGAAAAAGAAAGCATTCATTGGCCTGTGTAGTGAGCGTGCCTTTTGAGGAATATAAGTTGTTGTTAAAAACATTACGCTCTGCCAAAAATGCATATGTTCAGTTCCATGTCATCAGATAACAGCCACAATAAAAGCATGAGGAGTGCATTAGGACCTAATCAGAATCTTGTGCGTTAGGAGTGCATCAGAAACTTATGCGACAGGAGCGCATTAGAAACTCATGCATTAGGAGCTCTATAGAAATGCGGTGGCGAATATGTAATTGACTGACGTCAGATATACATCAGAATGGCTCATCAAGAGAACATGAGAAACTCATTTATTACGAGTGCAGAAGAAACTCGTTCATTAGAAGCACATCAAAAACTCATGCCTTAGGAGCTCTATCGAAAGACAGTGGCCGATTCGGAATAGACTAATATCAAGAATACAGAAGAAATTTCATCAGATAGTCTTTAGAGACTCTTTGATCCTGATGTGTATACTCATCGGACACTGTAGAGAAGGGCATTAATTTTTTTCAATGAAATTTTGGTTTCTAGTATGTGACCTCACCTCACCTAGTCGTGCTTCAATCGTCACGCGCGCATCCCGGCCGTGGCGGCTGCATTTCGATGGAGGCGAAATGTTGAGGCCCGTGTGCTGTGCGATGTCAGTGCACGTTAAAGAACCCCAGGTGGTCGAAATTTCCGGAGCCCTCCACTACGGCGTCTCTCATAATCAGAACTGGTTTTGGGACGTTAAACCCCACAATTCAATCAATCAATCGTCACGCGCGCATTCACGTCTGTGGCAATAGGTTGCCGGCCGCTTTTTGTGCAAGTTTCACGACTGATATATATTGACCTTGCTGGAAAGCTTGTTGAAGAAGAAAACTGACATTCAGTGTGGCCACACAGCTCCGGACGATGCCCGGATTATCCTACACGACAGGTGGATGTGGCTACGTATGTTTGCCCTCTTTCGAAAATCGGGTGGGGGGGGGGGGGGGGGGGAGGACGGCAGACAGGTAGTCAGTGTTGTCTTTAATACTCCCAATAAAGCGCTCGAGTTGTCTGTTGCAAATAAAAAGATCACTGTAACTTTAAGCATGGGGACTCGTCCGTTGAGTACATTAAGAACGGAGTGCATGACATACCCGTTCGGTGCGGTGGGGCACAAGTGTGACAATCATTCCGATGTTTCAACAGGCACCTTTAAGGGAACCTTCTAAAAGCCCAGTAAGCTAACACTAGTTTTTTAGGCATAACGCTCTTCTTAATGCGGATGTTCCCCTTTTATGGCACTACATTTAGCGCAAAGCAATCGAAGTAACAGTGAAGCTGTGACGACCGTAGAGGAAGGGTGCCGGTGCGGCGTCGATAGTGCTTTTGACCCATTAATGACCTTTCTTGGGGTGCTAAACGTGTGACGCACATATATATGTTTCTCTAGGCTGATATTCGATCTATAAAGTTCTTCATTGTGACACGCCTGATAGAAAGGCCGAGTTGTCTTTGTCGTGCAAGCAACTGCCATGAAAACACGTGAACCAAGTTATAAAACTTTGGCTTTAGTGACAATCACTGTTTAAAAGTCCCTCGATCTATCGAAGGTAGTACGTACTAATATCAATCGCCATTTGTCAGAACCAGATTACTCCTATTACTGTTTCGTCAAAATGTGAGAGGCAATATCTCGATTGAACCTATATCTTAAAATGGGCTACAGAAGACACTGTTAAAATCAGAGGACGGTTCAGTTTCTCTCTCTTTTTTTTTGTGGGGGGGGGGGGGGGTTGCATATTAGGCCCGCTTGGTGAAACAAACACGCCGGAAGCACTCTAGGTCACACACGACATGTTTCTTCGCGCTCGCAAGCGTTCCAAAGTTAAAGAATTAAAGGTGATCGCGTGACATTGATTTCAGGTTAATAAACTTCTTCCTTTGAACTTAATGACGGAGTGCCCACACTGTCAAGGAACTTTGAATGTTTCGCCTTTAAATGTCAACGGTCTCGCAAGGGGTAAGGAAATAACCGCAGGCAAATATGTCGCCGGCGACATTTTAGTCAATGTCGCACCCGAGATTAATATAGCCAATCCTTGTTATAACAAAGTAGAATCGACACCATGAAAGAGATCGTTAGATCCGGTATTGCTCGTTCTAACGAGTCTGCAATGATATGTTGATTTCTGGGGTTTGACGCACCAAAACGAGCTGTGATTGTGAGAGACGCCGTAGTGGTGGGTTCCGGAAATTTCGACCACCTGGGGTTCTTTGACGTGCACTGACTCGCACAGTACACGGCCTTCAAGATATGGCTCGCGAAAAAACCCAAAAGGCAAGAACGAGCTTGTCTCTCAGATTTTGTCGCTGCAAGTTTCTGCATGTATGTACCTTCCCTACTTCATGACGACTTCCGTTGCGTACACACTGCTTGTCGATGGTTCACTGCTTATTTCCTTGTAGCACAACCAGTAACACACTTTTGCTGCGTTGTATGACGAAAATTCGGATTTAGAGAAATAGCTGGATGGTTCGTGCTTTTATGAATATTATTAAGAACTTATTACGGCTCAGCTTCTTTCGAACCAATAATTTCTTTTTTAAAGCCAGTATGGTGGTCGATCACGCATTTTGCGTTCTTATTACAAGAGAATAAATTTGGGTGAAGTGAATCATGATGAGATAGAGTTCACATTTCTTCCTCAAAAGATCATTCGTTATATCAGTACTCGAGGTAACCACGTTTAATTCTACCATAACTTGGCTTCAGATTGTTTATTGCACGCGAATATGCATAAGTCACATGATGGCTTTTCGGGATCTCGTCGAAGAAAATAATCGATCAAGTGCACCCATTAGCACGAGTTGCCTCTAAGCGGACGACAGAATCAACTCCGGACGGACACTAAGTGCTCGTGATCGCAGTTCTTTCCTTAGTATTGGCCATATCTTGCACTAGCAGGACACCGCCACTACGGGACAGTGTCCTTTGCTTACCTCTAATAGCACTTGCCAAATTGAAGTATTGATTAAGAATTTTATGAGCAATAGCTTCAAAGCAAATTTTAATATCGGCATATCCGTCGTTGGTTGAAGGAAATTAAAAGGCTGACGTTCCTGCATGCGATACTGTAAATTGTGCTCCAGAAATCAAGCCCCCATAGCACCACCAGAGACTTAAGCACGATATTCAAGATATCCTTAGGGAATCCGAAAAACTTCCCACCACATCTGTATAATCCATAAACTTATTCGTGCAGAAGCGATGTTATACCGAACAAGAACCGATTGAGCATGTAGAAAAGCATGGTTACACTAGACTGTACGAGGCACTTGCGTCTCCTGTACGTTTTGTGACGATGTCGGCGGTGTTGTACATGTTATATATTGTCACGTAGCAGTGACGGCAGTCCGAATAGAGGAGCCTGGGAGGCTTGTAAAACAGAAAAGAATGCGTTTATTAGGCTGACTTGCGCCCACAAAGAAACTGCACACATCGCCTTCGGCGTCGGCGATCAACGTGCTCGCAGGTTTGTCGGGTGACTGAATGCCGCTTGTTATCACCTGTGCTCAGTTTAGATTCACGGGCAATAACAACCGCCATTCGTATAGGAAAACTCCACAAAGGTTACTGCCGAGCACTCAGTCGTCAAATAAAAAAAGTACAAGGTACTCAGTCTGCAACTCGGCGCTAGGACAGTTTTCCTGGAGCGCATGAGCTCCCGAACGGTGATAATAAACCTCTCGGTCAGAAAAGAAAGCAGCCGACGTAAATGTACGAACGTACGAGGAGAGAAAGAAGACATCAAATCGTTTATTTCAAGGCGACAAGTCAGATGCGAGGCCGCCTACTGCCCTTTGTGTACAGTAGAGAGTAGTGATCGCCAGTGTGGAAAATATCACAGGAGTGCCTACAACAGTTACAGCTGTGGTATCACTGTTCAAAAAGATGAAACATTGAAATTTTAAAAGGTTGAAGTGCCTCGCGCTCTCAGAAAGGTTAAAATAAAATTTGTGAAGCATATTGTACACCTAGTTCTTTGCCATCTTGAACGTAGAGACCTTAGGGCTAACGACGCGAGGAACTGACGAAAAAAATGTCCTCGTTGACTTGCAGAGGCTGTTAAGGAAAACCCAGCATCGGGTATCGCAATAAAGATGGGGCATATATAAAATAGTTAGGAGAATATCATAACATCTCCCACGTCACAGTGCTCTTTCACGATACCATGTGCCCTTATGTGCAGCACTGAGAGCGCAAGTAATTTCTCGTGATATTTTTTCGAGTTTCTAGAAAGTTCACGTGTGCGGACATTGTAGCCACTGCACACAAATTAAATTAAAAAGCGGAAAACTGCAAACTGCAGAAAAGGGACATCATGATAATGGTGACCACCAGTTGCAGCGTACTTTAAGTCTATTGGGAAGGAACAAAGCACCCCTCAATTATTGTTCTGAACGATTTTTTTCCGCTTTATGCCTCCAATTTTTTTATTTGATCACCCCATCTAACCTATTGCCCACTTGCTGTATTTTCCATTTCTTGTTATCAAATCTGTAGCTTACCGTGTTCATCGGCTCTCTCCCTCCAAAATGTGTGTCTTGCCCAGGCGTAGTTCTTCCTTTAGTTTACAACGACGACGAGCATATTGGAATGTTTCGAACATAGCATTAATATTTCTTTATTATTGTTCGCATTTAACTCGTAAATACAGTACTCGAAATTTCGAATTTTGAGTTGCTTCAAATATTTCGAAAGATTTGTTGTTCAATTCCCTTTTCAAATATGGCTGATATTCCGAGCTAGGGTTCTATAGTGCACTCAGCCATGACGGCGGACAACGATGAAAGTGGCAATATGCTAGATGCGACTTCGTGCTGCCGACATGCGCCTTGAGTTTAGAACTCATCAACTACGCGCTTGGCAGCCATGTTCGCTTTCATATAACAGAGGTGGTACACTGAATATTTCCAAAACACTAACCAAAATATCTTGCGCTGCCATTCGCAGGAACATCCTTGCGTAGGATCTGCTTGGAACGCATTGCAGTGGATTGTCCACGTTGGCTGGTGCTAGCGTTCTCTGTTTCCTATCACTAGATTTAGGCGGTAATATTTTGTCATTGTAGTTAAAACGTGATAAGCTGGTGTGATGATCCTGTGCAGTGATAATAAATACAGGTTGCGTTGATCGTTTTTAGTGTACTACCTTAAAACATTGCATGTAAAATAAAACAATAGCACTAAAGGCGGGTTTCTGTATTGATATTCGATTCAATATTAGAAGCTAAGTATTCATATTCGATTTCGATTAGAAAAAAATACTAGCGGTTCCACGCACTGTAGCAATTGGTGTCATGCGAAGCAGTCAGCGAAGAAATTAAATAAAGCGAATCTTATGCCATTAAATAAAGTATTCCGAATAGGATGAACCTCTCTACTTGAAATGCATGAGTTCGTGTACGCTTAAACCGGGCTAACTAGGAAACCTGATGGTACCGTGGCAACAGAATTGTAGATCATGGTAATGAGTAACCCTGACACTCGCGTTAGTGCAGATCACAGAAACCTGTTTTTTTTTTAAGGGAAACACGGGCTACGCCGTATCATGTGCGTCCTTTTGCTGAAGTATTTCTACGGGATCAAGGAATGTGTAAAATATCATTTCTAGTGATAGCAAGACATTTATCGTTTATTACTTCGCTAAAATAAAGTTTAATATGCTCTAGAAGCGGGATTGACGTTGTAGAAGCACCGTCATTACACGAGTGCTTTATGGTTATTTACTATATTTACCGTTCCGGAACCGCCGCTGCCTAGTAATATCGTGCTTGCTTCGCTCCTCAGGGCCCCGCGTTCCATCCCTCCAGCCTCTTGGTAGGTTGCCCTCGGAAGTCACAGGCTGCAGCCCGTACCTCTGTGTTCATTCTGTCTACATTTCCCTCCAATTCTACGACGAACGGCATGCATGCGTTGTTTTGAAGCGTGTTCCAATGACGCGTAAATGTTCATGATAGTTTTCTCGAGATTGACATGGCCCTACTGAAAAAGTCCGTTTCCGTATTCCAATAATTCCATATTTTCCATACGAAGTCCATAAGTTTTCCATATACTTTCCGTACTTTCCATATTTTTCCATATGAGTCTTACGGAAACATACGGAATTATTGGAACGACCATACGGAACCTTTCAGTAGGGGGGGTTTATAAAATTCGAATACCTGTGGCGCATACTACTGTGTGAGCCACACTTGAGTCCAGTATCGTGAATCGTAACGTACATGACGAGCATATCATGTAGGTGGTGCGAATATCAAACCGTAGATTTTCGTCATACATTCGTACCCTACCCTCCATAATTTCGCGTGTATCGTGGGAACGAGACCGCCAGGAGAGCACGAAGCCATAGGCGTCCAGGCATATAGATATGGACGAAGTAACTCAAGTTCGCCGACAAAGGCTTCGCATTAACATTCGTTAATCGCATACCCCTATATTTACACAAGAACTTGGCCTATCCTCGTACATTGTTTAATTCCATAGCGTTGTGTTTCTGAACATTACAAAGAACACTTTTCCGGTCCATTGCACGCTGTCAGGTCTCAATTTCACTTCGAGCATTTTCACTTTCCTCCAGGCTTGTGCACCGTGCGACTTTACCGGTTTAATGTAGTGTAGTGGTCGTAAACTTTACGCTTTACGAACAACGCTAAGTTCACTGTCATGGCTTGCTAATTTATGCCGTATGCACTCCAGTGCAACCTTTCCCGTCGCAGATTTTCTTCCCGTAGGTAGCCTCTCCAAGTCAGCGCTGTCCTAAATATACGTCCTACACAAATTCTAAAGGACGGTGGTTCATTTCGAATTAAATACTGTTCTTTATCCAAGCTGATGAAAATTATATCGGTTTTTCGTTCAGTATTATTAGTGCTACTTTCACAGTTTCTCGGTTAAGATAATGAATCATTGAATTACGATATTCCTAGCAAAAGAGCATAGAACGCAGGAGGATCTATAAAATGAACACCCATCCAACAAAAAAAAAAAGCTCGAATGACGACAAGCTGCTACAAAGAAGAACACGGACAAACTAAGCTTAACATGTCGCGATCAATTATCAATTAATAAATGAGGTTCATTCATAACAAAATTGAGTACAGTACATAATATTTATGGTGTGGGATCCCAGAACTCGACATGAGTTGTGGAAGGGGTCCCTTTGAGAGATGATGCTGAAATCCAGTGGGATCGACAACATACCAATGCCTTCTTGATGCGCTACGCAGAATGGTGTTTTAAGTATCTGGGCCTAATATTTCGCAAATCTCTTTCTCGAGCAGAACTTCCTCATGACTGGCGTTATGCTAAAATTACCCCCATACCAAAAAAAGCAAAACAGTCCATACCCTCCGCGTACAGACCAATATCGCTGTTATGTGTATGTGTTAAAGTTCTGGAACTGCATAATATTCAAGCACCTTTCAGTGTTCATAGAAAGCAACAACATAACAGACAGTCGCCAGCATGGCTTCCGACGCGGCTTGTGAACGGTCACGCAGCTGCTTGAAATGGTGCATGACATTGCCATTGGTTTAGACAAACAAAGCCAAATTGACATATTATTCTTAGATTTTGAAAAAGCGTTTGATCGCGTTTCACACCGAAAGCTACTCATCAAACTAAAATCAATTCTGAAAAACGACTCCTTGTTGACATGGATAGAAGCATACTTGAGCTGCCTGCACCAGTGCGTCATGGTCGGTGGTATCAACTCGTCGTCCGCGACGGTTCAGTCCGGCATACCTAAGGGATCCGTCCTCGGACCTCTTTTCTTTTTGGTTTTTATTAATCATATCTTCCGCGATACTCCAGTAAAGATAAGGCTTTTCGCAGATGACTACCTACTATATCAAGTAGTTAATGCCTCCAGCGACCAGGTTCTTTTAAACAAATCTTTAAATAAAATTCAAGACTGGTGCGCAAAATGGCAAAGTGGACTATTAACGCAGAAAAACGGTGGCGATGACCATAACCCGCAAAAAAACGCATTAAAGTTCCAGTACAACCTAGGCAAGCATTCCTTTTCCTTTGTCTCGCAGTATACGTACCTTGGCCTTGTTATCACATCTGATTTAAGGTGGAACGAACATGTCTCTTATATTGAGAAAAAGGCTTTGAAAAAACTAGGTTACCGAAGACGGGCACTCGCTAAGGCATCTCGCGAAACTAAATTACTCGCATACAAAACGTACGTAATACCAATATTAGAGTATGCATCAGCTGTCTGGGACCCGCACACGCAAGCAAGCATACATAAACTAGAACCAGTACAGCGAAAAGCTGTAAGATTCATATTTAATGCCTACCAACATGACACATCTCCGTCAGCTCTTCTGGAAAGCGCTAAGCTGGAAACCCTAGGATGGAGACGTTATCGCGAGAGAATGAAGCTATTCTATCTCGTATATAATAATAAGCTAGCAATACAGAAGAGTAATTACATCGAACCAATTTTGCGCCGCCAAACACACGCCTCCCACCCTAAAAGAGTTGCTGAGCACCTCTGCCGTACTAACACATACAGGTACTCTTTTTCCTTCCCCGCACAATCAGCGAGTGGCACAATTTGCCACCAGCTTGAAAGCATCGATCTCAACTCGTTTCTCCGTGCGTTACCTGCTCCATGTCTCATAGCTACACCTTCATTTATTTACAGTGCACTTTATTTTAGTACCCATCTCGATCAGATTGATTTCTTAAAGTTCAGTGTCTCGCTTCTGTACATTTGTATTGTTGCTGATTTTATTATTAAAGACGATAGTCTTTCTTCGGATACTTCAACGCAGAAATTTTGGTCTGTGTGTCTGTGTGTGTCTGTGTGTGTGTGTCTGTCCTGCTTCGAAAGGTGAACCCCTTCTTCAATGACCACCCATTTGAACTGGTAGCTACGTTCATACTTCTGAACACAGTGGACCAAAAAGCAAATATTACGCCTATCTGAGGCGCAACACCAATACGTAAGCATTAGATAGTGTGTTCCTTTAGTAGAAAATACATAGATGCGTAATTCTAGAGACCCTAGTGCTTGTTAGGAGCGGACGATTCCTACGCTTCGGTAAAACGACACGGTGCTGCCACCTACCAGTAGCTCTGCGTACTACGCAAGCTCCTTGCGTTTCCCGATATCACGGCCAGGTGGCGTCCATATCTCACGCAGCGCTGCCTCCATTTCATCAATGCCAGCCACATGCGGCCGATTTAACATAGACGGGGCGCTGTCTGAGGCAAGGCAAAAGATAAATGGCCGTTTGTTGACATAGGACACATCCTACATGACATGCCAAGATAACGCAGGGAAAAGACCAACGAGCACATTGCAGCGGAGAAGCGCCGGGGTGCCGATGCCCGTCGTCTCAAGCGTGCCCAGGAAACGCCCGAAGCTCGTGCCGAACCGCAGATGAACCGGGACTCATCTAGTGCGGCCGGTAGAAGACTATCGTCTTTCGACGAAATTTGCAGCGAAGCACGGAGATACGCTGCCAATTTTTCGACTACAGTTGACATTTGGTGCCACTTCTTTTCACTTTTTTGACTTAGTGTGCGCTTCTGCTTTTCTTTTCTCTCTTTTTTTGATGGTTTTTTTTTTGTACTATTCCTCCATGTGACGGTCACGGGATTGTGGATCGTATTTCATGTTTCTTTTCTTTAGCATTGCATCGGCTATCTTACAACATTGTATCGCCCACCCCTGCCCAAAGTCTGGGACTCAGACTGGCAGTATTTTCCTAAATAAAAATTAAAATAAATAAAATATCCGTGTGAAAAGGCCCTATACATAGGCGTGTACAAAACAAAACCAAACGGTATACAATGCGTAAAAGGAGACAGAAGTATTCAAAGAAGCTGAACGGTACACTATACACCAAAGGAAACTAAGCTTCTATAAATATAAGAATTACGCCGGAAGTACTGGCGCAATGAGTTAAAAAAATGCTGAATGGATGGTGAGGAAGTTAGTTCTCAGGAAGTGCGTTCCAAAGACGTTGCATGTCTAAGGAAAAACCGCTGTATAGGTAGATATTATGCCCTTCCATGAACATGGTTATCGTGAAGGCCCAACAGCGGTATGCTGTTTCGCTCTTTATTCGACAAATGCCAATTTTCTCGCCTCCTGTGCTGTATTTACGGGGGTCGTCAACACGAATTCTGGTATGAGTCAACATCATTTGCAAAGTTAAACTAAATGCCCTGCCTTCCTCATGATAACCGGCATGGGTGGATTTTGTCCTCACGTTCAAAGTTGCCGTGGCTAGTGCACTTTCTCACCGCTAAGGCAGGTCTCATTCACAATATTTAGCAAATGTATTAGGCGACCTGGAACCAGCGCAGTTTGTGTGTTCCTCTTTTGTCCTTATTTGTTGCACCGCTGTGACATTCGCTAGGACATGCCTTCTGTGACAGTGGGGAGATCGGTCTTCCTTGTTCGCAACAGAACGAGTTCGCTCTTAGCAACGTCCGGAAATGCGGGTTTCAGTCAAGAAATACGTCAAGAAATACTGCGGATTTTTGCGCCGCTGACTGCGCCGCTACCTTCCGGGCTTTATCCGTCTCCGTTGTATCAGAAGACAGAAGAGCCTGTTTAGCGGGAGTATGACCCATAAAATTTCCGTGGCATTCCATATAAATAAAGGTGTCGAAATGTTTCTTATAAGCAGTAATTTGTAATTAGGCCGTAATTAAATATAAACTTCTCAAGTCAGTCATCTTTTATTGTGTCATATAAGGAATCAGACTTCAAACGTGCTGAATTTTGGTATTGACTATGTTCAAGACAAGCCAACGAAGAGTATGCCTTTGCATAGCTCTTTGAACGTACCACGTACACCCACTCTTGAAATATGGTAATGCGTCAAAACCATTTGCGTTCACGATGCGCCGTACACTGCAGAAAACTGAACTGAGTGAGAAAACGCTGAGTGCGCTGTCAGTTCACTTCAAAGAGAAGTCAGTGTTCTTTTTTTTTTGTGCCCACGTGTTCATTAAGCTGCGGACCTGAAGAACACCGCCGGCTGGGCCGACCCTCAAATCGAACAGAAACTCATCTTGGTTCAAAAGAAAGTTACATCACTCACTCACACTAAGAAATACGGCTGTATTATTAAAAAAGAAAAATGTGTTTGCTTCTCAAGCATATATTCTTCAGTTAAACACGATCTGCGACAACTACTACTTCTTCTTTACGGTCACTACGTGTCCATAGGAGAAAATTATCGACTTAAAACGAAAGCTAAAAAGACTGAAGAAGAGGAACCCGCTATCTGGAGTTATTTACGCGCTAAAGGTAAATTCGGCGCAGGCACTACGTGAATCAAAGAATTTTTAATTTAAAACAACCCTACTGAACTTCTTAAAAAATGTTGCAGTGGCTTAGCTCGACTATGCCAGGATATACGTAGCGTTAGCAAAGGTTCAGCTGATTTTTGTTGTTGCTGCAGGGGTGGTCGGGCACGTCGCTCAGCCTCCTGGCGACGACGCTTTGCTAGACGTTCGTCCCTTTGCTCCAGTGTCTCCGCAGCACGTTTAGCCTTCTTCTGTTCATTCCTCCTACGCTCAACCGCTAATTGCCTGGCAACTACTTCGGGATCCGATGAGTCAAGCTTCTCCGCTCTTCTGCGCTGTTGAGCAGCATTTGCGCTCTCCTTCTTCATGGCTATACCACACTGGCAAACGCCAGTCAGAAGCGCAGCGGCTCTAGCGCAGTGTCAGACGGCGACCAGTGTCAGCTAGGTGCCACGGAGTGTCAGCTAGGTGCCACGGAAGAACGCTACCACATGCCCTCGGCTACTCCTGCCACGCAGTAGCTGTAAGTAAATTTACTGCATCAACGGTTGAGGTGGTGGCGTGTATCTAGGGCACGGAGCAAGAATTCTTGAGGAGGGCAAAGAGCGCTAGCTCGGGCGGCGCGATAAGGTCACGCCTTAGGCCGACGCGCCCTCTGTCGGCCGAAAAGAGAAACGCGCGCGTCGCGCTGTGGCCTCCGCGATCGCCTGCGGCGGCGCGACGTCGCGCTGCGGAAGCCCGTGACTTTTCTAGAGTCAGCGGATGACAAAGAATACACAGCAGCTCTCACGCCCTCCCAGAGCCATTTACACATGCGTGCTCACAACACGCCAGCGAATGTCTTCCAGCGGCATGCGTCGTCTGCTCTGAAGTGAGTGCAAGCAGCTCGTTACAAGCGCTCTACGGCACGTAATTAACTCAGCATTTATTACTAACTGCAGCTAAAATATCTCCCGCCCCAATTATTGACGCTACAGAGTTTCCGAAAACTGAGAAAGGTTGCAATATATGAGACCGTAACGCGATAATTATGCGTCGCGCCCATAGGATGACATGTAAACGATGGGAACAGGCCAGCAGCGTGATCTGTCGTGATGCGCAGAAAACTCAACTTCCTCCTCGGCTAAGCCTTACATTAACGGGCCGCCGCCGCACGCTGCCGTGGCAAAGCAGTTTCTCCTCCTCAAATACTTCTTTCTCCGTGATCTAGGGTCAGCTGCTCCCGTAGTTTGTATCGATCGCAATTATAGCAACGCAAGATATAGTACATACACACTCTATCGAACAGCATGCTCTTCTCTAGGTTCGTTCGACGCCTATAGGAATACCCAAAAAGCGACAGCTCGGATATGCACACCAGCTCACCGTAGAGTGTATCGCTCAGTCGAAAGAGACGTCTGTGCACTTATATGCACAGACACCACATTGCCATCTATGTGCCTGGTAAGCCTACTTTACGCACAGAACCAGCCAGTAAGAAGAAAGACGTTGGTCCTACTCGTCACGTCCGCCTCTTTCCCAAAGAATTTGGCAGTATGCATTTACTCTCTGGTTGCTTCTGATGAAGCCGATTTCGACAGTGCATGGCATATGCCGGATTTTACAGCGTAGGCTGTTATGAGATCACAACAAGGGCCGTCTGTCGCGCTGTAGTTGTCCGCCGCCGCCGCCGCCAGTTTCCGTAACCGCTATCGCGAAAATTTTAGAAAAAAAAATAGCCAGGACCGAGGAGGGTTCAG
Organism: Hyalomma asiaticum; assembly: GCA_013339685.2. Lineage (NCBI taxonomy): Eukaryota > Metazoa > Arthropoda > Arachnida > Ixodida > Ixodidae > Hyalomma > Hyalomma asiaticum. Next base: position 139,488,593 of record CM023484.1, on the reverse strand, counting down.
ACCCACGTCCTCCGCGTGGATTCGAACCCACACCATCTGCCTGGCAGTCGAGCATTCTACCACTAAGCTACGCCTGTTCTTTTTCTTTTCTTTTATTGCCGGTCTTAGACAATGTACGCGGAAAACATGTCACAACACATTCAATTAAATCCTGAGCCACACCTGTGCTTGAGAAATCTTTCGCTAAAAGACCTAATGAGGTATAACGTCTCCCGAGGAATCGCATTAACAAATGTAATGTTACGTTGCAGGATAGTAATACGCCAGTACATGTCGAGGAAAGTGGATTGCATAACCAGTTCGAGGAATCATTCGTTGTTGTTGTTGTTCACCTGAGAATATATGGCTCACGCCCACTGTGGGGGATTGCCCAAGAATTGGGTGCTAAATAATTTTATATTTAGGAATGCAGTAATCTACACATTTGAAAGAACACAGGGCTGCATGTTGTGTAGCTGAACCCATTACAGAGGCATCATCAACATCATCATTATGAAACAATCTTCTTCAACTTTTCCGTTATCATCATTACGAAGCTCTGCCCTTTGCAAGCAGTTCCTGTCGTATCGTGTCAGGCGTCGCGCGGCAGGCGACATGCGCAGCGCCGTCAGCAACCTGACTTGGCTCTTCGATATACCTGATGGCGCCTCCTCGTAAGGTGCGGACTGCTGCTGAACAACCGAATCGCAGTGCTACAGCGTACGTCTGCAGCAAAGCAACGTCGGGCACAACAGACAGCTGCGCAGGAGAGAAACCCAAACCGCAGCTCGCCGTCGTACGCCGGGCCGAGAGTTCGGTTCATTCTCGGGAAAACTGAAGGCACGAGACACTCTAAGATGTGCAGTTATGCAGATCTGCTTCGTTACAATACCAGCGGTAATTATGGCGTAGTGGCGAAATGATAAGAGCTATGGCGCCGGGGACACCTACCACCGCTACTTGCAGTAGTTTCCTGAGGCGTTTAAAATGGCCTCTAAGAAGGTCGGTCCTCGAGCTTACGCTGTTACTGTCCCGCGGTTCCGTGCAGGCCTAGCTCTTTTTTCTCATACGCGAGATGTGTTGCTCCGAGGCGCAAGTTTACTATTGTAGTAGTGGGACACAGAGCACAAGGGCAAGAGACGAAAGAAGCGCACGAGCGAACATGAGGGGTGTAGCCGGGGGGGGGGGGGGGGGGGTTATTGAAATAGTTAGTGCGGCCCCCACTCACCGCTTACCTACCTTCTTTTTTTTCTCGTCGCTTCGCGCGGAAATGAGTCAAGCAACCGGTGCTACTATAACAATTTCATTCCTGAAAGTTTCAGTTGGGGTTGGAAATTTACGGTGAATCATGTCTGGAGCTTTGGAACTCTGAGAGGTTCTGACAGAGGACATCAGCCGGGGGTGTTTTAAGATGGCTCGGAAACGGGAATAACTGTGGTGTAATGTTGGTGTTTGCGCCCATCGGTACAAGTCTCGCCGGAGTCGATCACTACAGTATTTTGCGCTACTCAGAGGTTCGTATTAATTGCAATACCAGACCTAATTCCAAGGTCTGATAGCCCACGTTAAACCATATTACAACGCGACTATTCGTACGTGTTGTACGACAGGCCCTTGCTGCAAACGCCCAATGTACCTATTTTACCGTGCTTACTTGACTTTTTACTTAATTTCTTCACACGCACTTGCGCACGCGAGGGGGGGGGGGGTCCCATTTTTATATACATGTATTGAGGCCGCTCAAGCTAACGATATTATCCGCCACATCGCGTACAGGAAAGCTGATGCTGCCCCCCTCCCCCCCCCGCCCCCACCCTCACAGAAAAAAAATTTGGCTACACTCTTGGTCAGCGATGGATTGCGTAGAAGTAGTGCACGCGCACTGTTGGGGGCCAGGAGCAATGATAATGGTAGTCTCTACGCTATTTTGCGCTACTCAGAGGTTCGTGTTAATTGCAAAACCAGACAGAATTCCAAGGTCTGCATAGCCCACGTTAAACCATATTACAACGCGACCTGTTCGTACATGTAGTTTACATGCTCAAGCCGCGCATTCTAACATGTCTATTGAACCATAACACGTTCTGTGAACAGCCACACACGCACACACGTACACATACAGCCACACACGTCTTCTAGAATTACGAATCAGGTGTCACCGATCGGGAGACAACTCGGCGCCAGCCAAACAGCACCCACAGTCCACTGTAGAGGATTACCGAGCGACGACACCAATGGGCGTATTTGCCCACAAAGGACCGGGCGCCGTCCACACGGACTCATCTTCTGCCTCGTCTGCCTCGGCCGCACTACCCTTCAGGAGCACGAAGACCACTTAAGCACAAGTACACTAATACGCTACATTAACACTACCTACTATCTAACCTTAGCACAATTCACACTGTCATAACACAATCTTAATCACTAGCTAAATACTCCACACTAATACACAACGATAATATTTGGGGCACGTGAATGCTTAAGAATGACTGAACTTTTACTTAAAGCAGCTCAACTTCTCCCATTTTCGCTCTTTTGATCGCGTTTAGTGAGCTAGCCCTATTCTTTTTTTAATGTTATCGCTAAAAAACACCTGTGGAAATGTGTCCCCTGTTTATTTTTAATTGGCTTAAGGCCGTTGTACCTCACTGCGGTACGGGCTACCCCACGTTATTTCATTTTCTTTTTCTTTTTGGGAAACCAACCAGCACATACACACATACACACAATTTTTCTCTCAGTAAGCGCGAATAAAATCGATTGCCCGCATTTGCTATTTGCCACAATAAAGTGTTGCAGAAGAGACTGCACGCTGCCCGCGAAAAATTATTCCGGCACGACAGACAATTCGGCTCTTCCACCAAACAACTTATATATGAGAGTACAATATATTGATGCATATCGTTATTATTCGCTCGCAGCTATATTGATTCCGAAGTGTTGCTCAGTAAAGAAGGCGCAACACAGGCAAACGTGCAGGGCAATGAGGTCTTTAGAAAGGCCTACTAAAATACTCATCATGGTACTTTAGCTGACAAATAAAAAGATAGTGGTTATAAACCTAAAGCGGCGTAACAAAAATTGTAATGTGGGAAGCTGTAGTGAGCGCATTTATTGTTGACCAGTGTAGTAAACAACGCAAGATTAGGGAATATAAAGCCAAATATAGAACAAATTAAAACAAAATATTCATCTGCTGTAACTGCTGCACCCTTTACGTAGGTTTGATGAGAAGAGCAGACCGAGCGATCTCTCCAACTAGTGATTAACGGAAGGCCGTTGGAAGGCCGTTGCAAGTGTGTGCATTAGTTTCCTCGTGTTGTCTATAAATATTTTCTTCTCCCCGATTTGGCTGTTTGTCTCCGAGGGCCCTAGAACCATTGCACAAACCAGGAATGCACACACGAAAGGGTTGATGCCACCGGGAAACTCCGAGCGTCTCACAACAGACTGCACGCGACAGCTGACAAGCATGTATTACCGCTGTGTACTACTGTACAACGTAAATAAACTCTTGCTGCCTGCGTTGATATTTCTCATTGGAGTTCACGCGTATTGAGAAATTGATTATGTGCACTAAGCGCTGAAGAAACCCTGAATTCATTTTTGCATCGCTAATGCACCCATCAGTTCAGGTTCTGTAAGGTATGATGCCGCTACCTGCGTTCGCGTCGATGTAAGTGAAGCATAACTGAGCAGCACGTACTACTTAAAATTGCGTACGCATGTCATATCTGTGCTCTGTTGTGTAATGTTCTATACAGTTCTGGAAAAAATTCAGTACAATTCGCCCCGAAGAGGACGATGCCATCTACGCTTAAGGAAGATTAACGATATCTCGTTCGATCGGCCGGGTCGTCTCAGTGATGCGTTTTCTAAGACAGGTCTGTTAAGTGGCGCGATGACAGGCCCTTGCTGCAAACGCCCACGGTACCTATTTTACTTTACTTTTTACTTAATTTCTTCACACGTACATGCGCACGCTAGGGTGGGGGGGGGGGACTCCCATTTTTTAATATAAATGTATTTAGGCTGCTCAAACTAACGATATTATCCGCCACACCCTCACAGAAAAATACTTTTGGCTACATCCTTGGTAAACGCTGCACTGCGTAGAAATAGTGCACGCGCACAGTTGGGGGCCAGGACCAATGATAATGGTAGTTTTTGCATACAGTGGCCCTTGCTATGATTTGACTAACAGACATTCGTCCAGACATTCACACTGCAAAAAATTAACGGAAGCAGGCAGCTGAACAAGAGAAGTCATGAAGTAATTGCCACAAGCACAAGCAAACACAAGGCTTCGTTCGCGATCTCGGCTTTTATTCTGATCACAGGTGTCTTCTAATTGAGAGGAAATATTTGAATTCTCGCCAGCTTACCTCTACTTTGTAGAATCAGTGTAAAAATTCAAACTAATATTTTCAGCACAAACTCTAGTGTTAGAGGTTTGTGGACAGTATTCTTGTAGTACACATTCTGAAGTGTAGTGTGTCGTAATAACAAGCAAGTTCGACTGCCTGTCTTTCTTAAACAATGGTATTTAAAGCAACGCTTCCGAGGCATTGAATAAGGCCCCTGTCACACGGGGCGTTCCCGTGCCGTTTGAATGCAGCGACATTTGCATATACTGAGATTATCGGCTGCCTTCCGGTGATATTTATTATTCTTCGAAGCGAACGACTTCTGAACTCGAATAATTCGCATCTGAACCTAACTTGCGCTGTCTACCCCATGGACAAAAGTGCGTCATTGAACATTTGTGATGCATCTAAGTGAATATGTTATTACTTTGGGTCATTTGACGACCTCAATTTTTTAAGCTGAAAAGAGCACGGCATGCTGTCACAAAATGTGTCTACTCTCGAGCTTAGAAGCGTTTGGCCGGCGCCGCTGCTTGTCGAAACGGTGCAACAGAGAACGCCATTCGCTTGAGTGCACTGTTCATATGCGCTTTTATTCTGCCATTCCTTCTGGTTTACGTATTTTGCTTACAGTTCCGAGTATATACGGCAACTGAAAGCAACATGAGTGAGTGCCCCCTTAAGCGCTGCCATGTCAGCCATAACTGAAGTTTTCCGTGCTCCTTTATTCTGTGAAGCAAATTCCTGCAGTTGCTCTCAACTGATAGGGTGATTTCTCAGCCACTCCACACTTACATTCCTCAGGTTCTCTGGCTGTTTCTCTTAGCAGTATTGTCATTGATATGGTGAAGAATGACATTAGATAATCGTGCGTAGCACCACTAACGATTGGCCCCGCCACGGTGGTCTAGTGGCTATGGTACTCGGCTGCTGATCCGAGGGTCGCGGGATCGAATCCCGGCCGCGGCGGCTGCATTTTGATGGACGCGAAATGTTGAGGCCCGTGTGCTGTGCGATGTCAGAGCACGTTAAAGAACCCCAGGTGGTCGAAATTTCCGGAGACCTCCACTGCGGCGTCTCTCATAATCAGAGCTGGTTTTGGGACGTTAAACCCCACAAATCAAATCAAACCACTAACAATTGAAGAGAATACGCTGCACCAAACCTCATTCGAATCTAAACAGCTTGAGAAGACTAGTGTCACAATGGCCTAGATTGCTTTTCGTGAATGCTGGTCTCCATCACACTGTCAGCATATTGCCGACATTCTGCAAAAAAATGCAAAAACGCAATAAAGGCGCTATCATTGTCTTTTAAACAAGCGTGCTGCTTTTGTCTACAGCGAACACCGCAGCCAATTAGCCGTAATCAGGCATGTACTATTTTCTATTGGTCAGTTTCTGACTGCGTCTCTAAGAATTTTAGTTAACGTTAAAATACTTGACAGTGTATTCTACACTAGTTAATGATCTCTGATAAAGCACTGGCGATACAACACATCTTCACCGTCATATTGCTGGAGGGAGGGTCGATGCCGGTCGCCATGACATTGAGTGCCTGTCCAGATGAGGCCTCAACGGCTTGTAGACTGAGGTGGCCTCCGATACTCGTTTGTCTCCTTCCTCAGTCTCATTGTGAAGTCTGCTGCCTCCGGTATTGTGCTCGCTGCAGCTCTGTAAAAAGAGGAAACATTAAACCTTCCCTTCGAACAACTGCTCACCGAGCAACAGTGCACGGACTGTGAAGAAGCAGGCTTTGCCAAAGGACACGGCTCTGGTGTAGAAAGCGAGCGGCGCCTTCTGCATTCTGAACTTTTGACTACGGTTTTAACAATGTCTGTTTTTGTAGGGTGTCCGAATTTAAGTACCTTGATATCCTTATGACGCATAATTTATCATGGTCTAAACATATTGCTCTCACTTGCAACAAAGCCCTTAAAAGTTTAGGTTATTTACATCGTGCGCTTCGTCTTGCTCCTCAGGATACCAAACTGCTTACCTACAAAACTCCTATTCGTCCCATTCTCGAATATGGTACTGTGGTTTGGAACCCCAATAAGAAATGTGATGTCAAGAAACTAGAATCCGTTCAAAAAAAGCTGCGCGCTTTATATGCAAGAGATATGACAGGGATTTTTCTCCAACGAATTTCCTTCTACAGCTAGGTCTCACTACACTTGCGAAGCGTCGCCATCTTGAATGACTAAAATTTCTGCAGAATTTAATCAATTCTTCTCGCTTCGGCACTTTAGAATCATATCTGAACTTTTACAGACCTTTGTCCACGAGGAGTGACCACGCCCTTAACATTGCAACTTTTTTCACCCACACTGACATGTTCAAATACAGCTTTTTCCCTTCAACTATAGAAGCCTGGAATTTGCTGCCCGGAAGTGTTCGTTCTCTACCACTTCAAGAATTTCTTGAAGCCTGTTCATGAATGTTGATTTGTTGTTGTTGTTGTTTTCTTCTTTTCCCGCTCCTGCAATAGCCTCATTGAGGCTGCAGTATGTAAAAATAAATAAATAAAAAATAAATAAATAAATATTCTTATTATTGTAGGTAACGTTCTCTCGCAAACAGAGTCCAATTGGCGACAAAAATACATCGTGTAATCTCGCATTTTTGAAAAGATGCCGGAAAGTGTGCGATCGCTTCGAGAATTACAACAGATGAAATACGCAATCAGCGCGCCGTTCACTCATTGCACAGAATTTCACATGAAATTGCCAGTACAAAAGTGTCATTATAAAAGCCGCTATTTGTGCAGACAAGACCTGCCACCACTGATGAATTTCGCCGCGCATAGAGCAGTTGATAAAAAATGGGTGTGGCTTAGCCCAGTTATGTCTGGGTGTGCGCAGCGAGAGGTACGCCTAATGTTATTGCTTATCTTGGTTATCTGTACGGTTATATCTTTATCGTTTGGCTTAGTACGTTTCAGTGTTTAGGTTTCGTTGTTACCGCTTGTTAGGTTACGGTTACATTAAAGAATAGAAATGTTTATTTAAAATCTAACGCATTTATTTTGAGTCTTAGTCTTGTTGTTTCTCAACTGCCACAAAGACGGTCCGATTGAAGTAGCAAGCAGCGGTCTCAATGGCTCTGATTCAGTAGTTTGAAGCCAGGGTTTCTCTCTGGTAAACCAGATCAATTGATGTTCTTCATTGTGTTGGCTGCATGTTAGGGTCACTTAAGTGCCAGATCCAGGTTCAAGTTATCTTTAAGTGGAACGTTAAGCGAGTCCGGGTTACGGCTAAAATCCCCTGCCCCGTTCCTCATCCGACGCAGCTACATCTAAAGCAAGTGTTTCATGTATTGGGTGACCCACCGGTGACTCACCGGGCTCAGATCTCGCATATGCCGTAGTTTTTCGAAAATGTTACACGCAAATCCTAAACGGATTGTCTTTACAGTCCGTTTCGAACATGGGCGTACGCACTTAAACTTTCAGCCAGCCGAATCACATGGTTCATCACAGGGCAAACCTTCAGGTCGTCCAAATGAGTTGTATCGGCAGCTAGACGCGCCGGCCTCTGAGCTGCATCAATCTGCCGTCTCGTGTTCGATGCGCCGAGCACGCGTTCCCGCAACCCGTCGCCTCCGCCTGGTCTCATTACGTCGTCGATCCGCAGCTTTGGCACGAGATGCCGATCTAGACAAGGGACAATCCTGCTCTGAATGCACTGGTCTGACCGCTTCGTACTTACGTACGTTTCTCGAAGCGTGCGGCTCGTTCTTCCTCCGTCTCCTTGTCTTGCTGCCTCCTCTTGCTTTCGTTTCGACGACGAAGCCTGGCTTCTTTCAGTCTCCCTGACTCACTTTCCATTTCTGCAAACGAATCCCACGGAGCCGCCCCTACTCTGTTGTTGCAACGCGGTTTCACCGGCTCCTCCTCTGACGTAATGCCAAATGGCGCGTTCAGCGGCGCTGCCAAATAGGGTGGTAGCTAGGCAACGACTCAGCTCTCGATGTTGCCACCAGCATAGCGAGACGGCGAGAATACGGTCAATGTAGCCCTTGCTACAGTATCATATATTTCATACCACGGGGCCTGTCAAAAGCTCTTAAATTTTCAGACCTAATTTATTAATGAGTAGATCAATATTCATGTAGGTATTGCTTCACTAGCACCTAAAGAGCACAACAACTCCATATTAGTGCCAGCAGTTACCGTAATATCAAATAAAACACGTCCTGTATGTAGGACACCAGCACTCAGCTCCTCATTGCATCTGAATAGCCTCCGCTTATACTATATTTGACGCTTAGTGATAATGATGATTTTGGTCCGGTTCAGAGAAGAACGATATTTTCTGCAGCCATTGTGAGACAACGGCTGAAAGTCTGTGGCGGTCGGGCAAAGAGAGCAAAAGATTAGAAAAGGGTGAAAAGCCATAGTGGAGGCGTCCCGAAATTTTGACAACCTCAGGTTCTTAAACTTGCTACCGACAACGCCGAAAACACGGGCCTCCGCAATTTTCGCCTTCATTGAAAATGTGACCGCCGCGGCCGTTAGCGAAGCCGCCTTTTTTGCGTTAGCAGCCGAGCCCCATAAGCACTATACCACCACGGCGGACTCGACGCTTCGTCAAATCTGATATCATAGCGTAAGCAGAATCCATCCTCCTCCACTTCGGTAAAATCGGTGCAGCGCACGTTTGCGAAAAATTGCTGAGGCTTAGCTCAGCTAGGGCCGGTTGTGCAAGCGAAACTTGCCTGTGCTGCGTTGCTAATCCGGGTGGGGCTCATATAGACACCCACATGTTTGGCATTGTTTGCATGGTTTATTCACAGTTTGGTAATACGGCAGCAAATACTGTTCTATGGTCGAGGAAGTAGTTTGCCACCGCTTCAATCTTCGCCACAGAGTAAGTCGAGTCCATCCACTCTCGCTGAAACACCAGATCTATTACACCTGGACTGTTACATCCGCAGGGTGGTCCGACGCAGCTTGCCGTTTTCGTCGCTGTGAACGCGCACGCAGCGTTAGGACACGTGGAACTGCGTCCTCCTTCACCTAATCCATCGGGCGACCACGCCACAACTGCTGAACAGAAGCAACTGCAGCGACTCAAGCGCCAACCCGCTAATCGACGTAGCAGAGAGAGCTTGGAGAGCGCGCGGTCAGTCACGTGGATACCGCAAGCGGGCTAGCGGTACAGGCACTATACTAGCGGGGTAACAGCAGTCAGCAGCAACGACATAGTGCGGCCAATCAAGCGTTTACACACACACACACACACACACACACAAACGTGTGCGCGCGCATACGCACGGCGGCGTAGCCTGCCTAGCCACGTGGTGTCCGTTCTCCGGTTCAAGGCCACTCTCAGTTACACGGCAAAACTCCTTTGCCTAGGCCAGTAAAGCTTTCGCTTTAAAACAAGGCGTCGGTTTAGACTTCGTGATCAGCGCCTTCTATCTTTCTAATGCGTTGTACATATTGGCGATGCAAAAGGACTATATGTATAGTGGGCGCACGAGCCGATCCATGATGGTGGACCGAAGGAGTATCGGAGTTCGCCACTGCGCGTCCCTGTCGTAGGACGTGAGGCTCTTACTCCTTTTAGTGGCGTAGCTCCTTACGCCGTGGGTCAGTCTCTCCTCCATCGTAGCCACCTCGTCTAGTTCGTGAAGTGATCACTAGATGGCGTAGGTGGCGCTCGCTCCATAGAGATACATGGTAAAGGCTAGTGTGACGGGATATCAGTAGATGGCGGTAGCGCAGCATAGAGGAGGAGTTAAAATACGAGACGGCGCTGCGGCGCTCGCTCCATTCAGATGTATGGGACCACATAGTGTGAGAGAGAAAGAGAGACAGCGAAAGGCGCGCGTTGACTATGGAAACGCTCTTTCTTCAATGAACGCTCTACCAGCTCACAAAGAAGGAGAACGCGCCCTCACCCGCGAGAGACAATCTTGACGCAGGCAGCGTCTTCTAGCGAGCTTCTTGATTAAAAAAATTACAGCATATCGACGGAGTGAATGATGATGAGTGGGCGAAGCTCGGGAGGTTCATCGTAGATCGTGCCGAGTTCCGTATTAATTTAGTTAACGCGCACGCTACGGATCCTTATGGTTCAACTATGCACAAGTGAAATCTCCCACCGGCACTTCATTGCAAGTCAAGATCCAGTGCCTATATATATATATATATATGGGTGTCCGGTGAACGGTTCTCCAACGCGAGCAGCTCGGCACGATATGCGACGTCGGAACGCAGGAACCTCATAAAGACCAGGAGCATAAATGACAACGCTTGTGTAAATATAAATACACGTTATCACTCATTTACCTGCACGAGTGGGGAATGTCACAGGTGATTTACGGTATTACCGAACGATACCCAGTGCTTCGCCCACTCGTCAGGGTTCACTTCGTGGAGATGCGTGATTTTTTTTGTATATTAGAAATTTGTGGTATAATATGGTGGTAATGCTTATCACTTGAAAGTTTGTGCTTGCATATCACCTTCTTTTTTTTAATCGTCTTTTTAATACCATAGGTACAACATGATCATTATTCTTATGATTATTTCTTTAGCCTACCTAACTACTGCATAATTTTCTACAATGATGCCTACCGACCGTTTTAACCCAATCCTGTAAATATCTCTGGCGAGATTGGCAGTATTCAATCAATTATTCAATCAATCAATCAATCAATCATTTATTTACCACTTCCAGAAATAGAGGGCATGGGAATAAAAAGCTCTTGTGAGCTTCACTAGGCTTCCCAGCCGATTACAGTTCAGCATGCAGTGATGGTATGCAAAAATTGGCGTACATAAGCACAAACATACAGAGAACATACATTATTCATGCACATACCGATCAAAAAGAACGCAGAAAACATCAACGATAAGTTCGAAAAACGCGCAAAACATTAAAGATGTGTTCAAAAACTGACATTTCAGATATAAGCTCACCAAAAATTTCTGAAGCTCAGGCCTCCAAGAAGAAGTATCAAACTCATTTAGCGATAAAACATTTAAGGCAGAAGGCAAAGTTATTCTTAGCAACTGGGCCCCGTAATTTGTGCGTGGTGTTCTTTCATCGTACTTTCCCATCAGCCGTAAGGGATATGAAGAAGAGTATCCGGCTAACTCTGCGAAATCTGCAAGCATTGGAGTATTGTTGTTTATTTCATATTTATATCTAAGAACAAGGCGTAAGTTATAAGTATTAAAAACCGTTGGGATATCGGCAGCTTGGAAGAGCTGCGCAGAAGGATGATCTTTGGCTAAGTTATAAATCTTGCATAATGCTTTCTTTTGTAGGACGTAGAGCTTCTTTAAGGTTGTGTGCGTGCCAGTGCTCCATACCAGTTGGCAATAATTTACTTCGGACATAAAAAAGATCTGAAACGCAACATTTTGATAATAGTTGGAAGAACGCAGTTATTGCGGTGCAAGAGACTAACGAAACGCGAGACAGCTAAACACACGTGGTTCACATGCACATCCCACAGCAACTTTTCCGTAAACCAAACACTAAGGGTTTTAAATGCCGATACGATTTATATGTCTTTGCAGCTATAAGTAGAAGATTCACGAAATGATACAATTTTACCCTTATGGCGGAAAATGATGGCTTTCGTTTTAACTGCATTAATTTCTAGTGTATTTAGTTTCCACCAGCGATCCAGTATGGCAAGCATTTCGTTAGCTTTTCTTATCAGTTCACCAGGATTTTTACCGCTTAAAAATACACTGGTGTCATCCTGCATATATAACATAAAATGAATTATCATGAATATTGATGATGTCGTTAATAAATGAATTAAAGAGAAAAGGCCTCAGTATACTTCCCTGCGGCACACCTGAGGTAAGATATAGCGTTTCTGATGAGGAGGAGGAGGAAAAAACTTTAATAAGAAAACAAAAATTAAAGGCAGTTCAGGGTGGGGCCCTCAGTCCAGGGCTCCACTGGCTCTTGCGGCTCGCTGGGCTTGGTCCAGGAGGGCCAGTTGGCTCTCCCGGTCCTCGCTTGCGAGCAGTGCCTCCCACTGCCGAATGAAGTCTGCTACCCTCAGCAGGGGTGAGTTGATGTTTTTTGGTCTAGCCGCACATTCCCACGTGATGTGGGCTAGCGTAGGTTTTTCGCCACACCCCGGACAGGTGTTTTTGTAACAGGCTGGGTGCATCTTGCAGAGAAGGTTGAGGTGCGGGTATGAATTGGTCTGTATACGACGCCAGTCCCGTGCTTGCGTTCTATTCATTTTAGGGTGCGGTGGCCCGAAGGTGCGTCGCTCCCTCCTCTGAATCTATAATATGTCGCGTACTATGGATGGAGGTTCCTCTAGAGCGCTGCCCGCTGCTCGGTCGTTGCTTCCTCGAGCGATGCGGTCTGCCCTTTCGTTACCTTCCAGTCCGTTGTGCGCTGGACACCACATTATGCTGTGGTCAATGTCGAGGCATGAGATGAGTGCCCATTTACATTAACGCATTGACATCGATGCGACAAATAAGCGTTCACGAGTTCAAAGGCGCGTCCTTGGATGCCATAGATTTCAAGTTTGGCAATAAGTATTTTATGATTTAAACTGGCGAAGGCTTTCTTAAAGTCAATCAAAAGGGCTAATACCAGGCGTGTTTCTTGAAAGTTTCGAAGAAATAATTCTTTCTGCGCCAGCAATGCAGTTTCAGTCGACCTATTTTTCCTGAAACCGCGTCGGAATGGCTCCATAACGTTATGTCGCTCATTGAAACTGGATAGACCTGTTCAGATGGCTTTTTCTCAGCCCTTGCAAAAACAGGAAGTAGTGATATGCGTCTATAGTTAGCAAGGTTACTCTTATCAACTTTCTTAATGACCGGGATGACCTTGGCGACTTGCATTTGAACAGGGAAAGCGGGCGTCGTAAAGGTTAAAAATATGCGTCTAAGAAAAAACAACACATAAAAAATGATAGCCGCGGCAACCCGCGCCAGGAACACCCTACTCGCAAACACGGGCCTCTTAGGCGGACGCCAGCTCAAGCGCATGTCACGGGACATCGCGTGACATGCGGAACATGTGACGTTATATTGTGTTACGTGGTGTTGGCGGAAACATATCATGTGAGAGAGTCCTGGGTGATTTTGGCCAGAGGAAGTTATTCGAGAACGCATTACATGATTATCGCAAAAATTTTTCATGTCACACTGCACTATGTGAGTTTGGCACGAAGATGTGAGCTGACATTTGGGTACGTGCTTTTGGCGGGAAGATGTCACGTGGCCCTACGTTACGTCATTTTCGCATGCAACATGTCACTTGAGGTCGCGTTACGTAATTTTGGCAGGAACATGTCACGTGACATTTCATGGGGTAATTTGGGGGAAGAAGTCCCATGACATTGGTTTATGTCATTTTAGGTGATAACGTGATGTTATCAAAAAAAAAAAAAGATTACAGCATATCCACGGAGTGAATGATGATGAGTGGGCGAAGCTCGGAAGGTTAATCGTAGATCGTGCCGAGTTCCGGATTAATTTAGTTAACGTGCACGCTACGAATCCTCATGGTTCAACTATGCACAAGTGAAATCTCCCACCGGCACAAGATGCAGTGCCTATATATATATATATATATATATATATATATATATATATATATATATAAGAAAAGAAGCGGGTACACGCACGAAAAAGCAATACTTTTATGCCCAACGTTTCGGCCGTGGCACGGCCTTCGTCAGAGAAATTCTCTGACGATTCTCTGACGAAGGCCGTGCCACGGCCGAAACGTTGGGCATAAAAGTATTGCTTTTTCGTGCCTGTACCCGCTTCTTTTCTTATACGTGCCGGACCCACTGAAATTTCCTTCTATATATATATATATATATATATATATATATATATATATATATATATATATATATATATATATATATATATATATATGGGTGTCCGGTGAACGGTTCTCCAACGCGTGCAGTCGGTACTTCTCAATCAAGAAACTCGCTAGGAGACGCTGACTGCGCCAACGTTGTCTCTCGCGGGTGAGGGGGCGTTCTCCTTCTTTGCGAGCTGGTACCGTTCCTCTAAGAAAGAGCGTCTCCATAGCCGACGCGCGCCGAGGCACGCGCCGAGGGCGAGCGCGTGCCTCCCGGCACGCGGGTTACGCCTGACGACTGACGCGTTACAAGGTTAGACTAAGAGGAGCTTCGCCCTTAAAGTCGCGTGAGAAAATGTCACATGACACGTTCCCGCTAAAATCAGATAACAAGATATCACGTGACAAGCTGGTGCCATAACACGCAACCCAATGTCCCGTGGCATGTTCCCGCCAAACTATCTGATAACTGTCAAACGACCTGTTTCAGTAGGCCAAGTTTTAGTGTGATCTCGCCTTGCACGACCTAGCGGAAGGGGCCTAATTTTTCCCTCAGAGATTTCGATTTATATAGATATTATATGTTTACGGAGGACGACGGCGTGGGCGAGAACCCTGTTCAAGGGTCCTTATGTAATTGCTATCTCTATAAAACGGCATTTCAGCCTGCGCCCTAGCGGAACGAAGTGAGGATAGCGCCCGCGCGTATAGGTATCCTTGCCCGATGTGGCCAATATAAGCTTGTACTAGATCGAATGTCACTTCTTTGCGAAGGCAACACACATGAAGTCGTAACATAATGGCAAATAAAAGCATAGAATGTAACTTTAAGGGACATACGGCGCTCAAGCTTTACACACTATTGCAGTTACACACATTTCATTGTTTGTGGCCTAGGCATTTGGAGCATAATTATGAGATGACATATGCAAAAACACATGCTTTCAACAGTATTAGGCACAGATGTGAATGTGTATTAATTCCCCTTGTTCGATGGAAGCCTCCGTAACTTGAAAAGCAGGGAAAGGAATATACAAAATACACATGACCTTAAAGACAAACAACGACTTCCTTGATTAATACAATCACATATGAAAACCATTATCTAGCCCTATAGTGCCACCAAAACGGTACCGGCGAACTAGTCGACAATGTCGACAGGACATCAACATTAGTTTTGGACGTGTATCAACATCATGCATGTATATAATTTTCGCAAAGATGGTCAGAAAGAGCAACCTCTGAGCTTGCGCCCGTAACTTTTTTAACTGTCAGTGATCCGCATAAGGCGTGCTGACGTCAGAACAGAGTACCCGTAGTTATCACAAAGACGTCAACAGGGAAATAAATGTCCCACTAGCGTGGGCGGTGTACGCGTCAGTAAGTCATGAATCTCTGCTGCCGAAATCTTTCCCTTCCGGGAACTCGTATTAACCTGCACATTTATTCATTTCTTTATCAACACGAAAAATTTAGTCTGGCTGTGCTGACCGTAGGTTGTCCTCGTCAAGTGGCATAAAAATATATGCTATTCAAAAGCGAATGTCTTAGTTCAGGTCTTAAGATCTTGACATATGAACTTTATCAACACTAAATTCCAGATCATTCTCCTTATATGCGAAAATAAAAAAGTTCACTCTCGTATAAAAGAAGGTGCAACTGTAGAAGCGCGACTCTATTGAAAGAACATATAGCGATTTGCAATATGCTGGATGTAACTATTCTGACTATGGCTTCGCTCTCAATTGGCTTACTACTCACCGCAACACTCGTGGCGTCGAAAGGTAAGCCACCGACAATCATACCCGTTTATAGTGCATTTAAGTTACATAGCTCCATTCATTGATAGTACAGGTGGCACTCCAGACTGTTTTCCTCTTTTTGTAACTCTTGACCGTTGAGCGATATTGCAGCACAAAATGACGTGCAAATGCATACAGGCACGTCTGACAGTGGTGTCGTATATGATCTTGTCTCGTGCGTATGACATTACTGGGGTTTATTGCATTCGATAAATTTCACTCCTGCTTGCAAAGTGACAACGCGCACGTGGCCTGATACTTCAAGAATAACATGATCCTTGCGATGCGCCTAAAGCATGTGAGAATTTCGAAGTCGTTAGAAGAACTAGGAGTCGTACTTTGTGGTAGGAGTTTACACGGCGAACTTGAAACTGCTATATTTGGCGAGGCCGCACTCTATATTCAGGAATAATTTGAGAGCAAGCTAGTTGCCTGTGTTATTCGCGCCACGAAAATAGTTCTGGGACGCAAAACTGACAGCACCTACATGAAACTGACGAGGATTTCGCCCGATCACAGCAATTAAACAAAGACTGAAGCAGAGAAAAAGTGATGAAGTGCTGCAAAGCATTTTAGTTTCCATAAAAGCTGCCTTAAGTGGACCTGTGTCGTTTTCGGCATTGGGAAGCAGTGCTGAGGAGTGGTAAAACCAACATTTGGGTTGTTCCGTCCTTTTCACTTTCTTGTGACCCGCTGTTCAGGCAATGCTTACCTTACATGTTGCTTCGAGAATTCTTTCACTCGTTCTACAAAACTTGCAGCCCAACGCGTACATTTCATTGCGTGCTAGAATATCGATGACAGTACCAGTATGCGCCGTGACAAATGCGCAAAGCTGAAGTACTTCACCGCTGGTCTGTTTTTTTTAATCGTCGACCGAATACTTTTCTCGCCAATCACGCAAAGCAAAATCACCTTGCATTGTTTAAACGCGAGCATCTGACAGATTTTTGCCTGGCTGCGCAGGATAATGATTGTTGAGATAAAGTGGCACCAACCACAAGCGCAAAAATTCTTACGTTTCAAAGACAGCATGGCCCCTTGATTAATTAGGAATCGGCGTTGGATATTGTGGATGGATGCTATGAGCGTACCCTTTGTAACGAGGCGGTGGCATGCTCGCCACCAGGCTTCGTTAAAAAATTTAGGAACTTTTCTTTGTTTTCCCATCTCTCTTTAAGTTGTCCTCATGCCTTTTAAATCTGCTTCAATTAAATCGATCATACTATAGCAAAAACGAAAATTCATATCTAGTTCTCTGCCCCTTATGGCAGGAAATCCTTATCGTGGTATATATAGGAGCGCTTCCTTTGTTTGGTGGCTGGAACACGCGGCGAAGTCGGTTGAAATAGGCACTCGGTAGTGTACCTGCGGAGAGGCTTATGCTTAGAGGTGTCGCCTAGATGTGCCAAGATTCAACAAAGAGCAGCTTGCGCGGGTAGTTCCTCACTTAAATTACCTTGTACTTGAAAAACGAGAGGCGGTGGTCATGAACCGTGCTGCGTTCCACGAGAGCGTTCTTCTGCCTTTCCAAATGTCGCACGTCACTTTTGTGCTGTCGCAGTCGTTCGGTGAAGTTCTTTGTTTCCCTTACTGTAGGTGTCATCGCACTCTGCACACGGAATAGAAAAAAAACCACCCTTTGTCCTATCTTATTCGACGATCTGTCTTACTGTCGTAGAAGAAAGCAGCCAAGCGTGTGCCAAGCGTGCTGGATGGTTTGTGGGCTACTTTGATTCCATGAGCCGAAGGGAACGTCCAAGGGCGACTTCTGCCTTTGAAAATAGGGGATCGCCACCTTTGCACAGCTAGGAGACAGTGGGTCGCTTTTCCTGAAAAGCTGTTGTTGGAGGCGGCTGTGGCATCGGGCGACGTTTTCAAAGAAGGCTTTGCAATAACCGTTCTTTTTGCGGTCACACAATGAAATTTAGCTCCTTCGTCTTTCTCTCTGTCGTAGAAGAACATATCCTCAGAGCTCGTACCAGCAATGAAGCTACCACCGTTTCCTTATAGTAGAAAGAGGTAGGTTTGAGTGAGCATTAGGGTAGCGTCCAATGTGTGTGAGGATTTCCTTTGTACCGCGAAATGTAGAGATCCACCTCTCCTTTTCACGAGGACATCGAGGAGGCCAAGCAGCTGTTCTTTTCTCTTTCCACGATAAACTGAATGGCCGGCTAGATGGAGTTAACATGGGCGGCAAACGCGTCTACATCAGACGGTCTTAATATACAGAAGCATTTGTCGACATAGCGAAATATTTTCAGGGTGATGCTAGCAGACTGTAGTGCTATTTCCTCCACAGCTTATAATACCAGGTTGGCTATTGTCTATGCTACAGATGCATCCGTGGCCGTGCCAGTCAGGTGTTTGTAGTAAACTTCATTGGCAGAGAAGTACGTGGTTTTGAGACGAAGTCCCAAAGGCGGCACAACTCGTGAACGTTCAGGATTCTTGTCGCCTCGACGTTCGCGTCACCTTCTATCGCCATGCGCACTGTAGCCACCGCGAGATCTACGGGTATACGAGAATGACACGAGGCATTCATCGTCACTGATGGATAATGAGGAAACGCGCTCCACGAGCGGAGCCATCGAGAGCGTTTTGTACGACCGCAGCCGCTGTTCTCTACGTTTCTTACGAGCGGAGCTGGAGTACCGTGTAAGAAACTCGATAGAGCACGAAGTGGAGATGACGTAAAATTCACGATCGGCCTCAGGGGAACGCCGTGCTTGTGGGTCTTGGGAAGCCCGTAGAAGCCTGGTGCACTGCCGTTTCTGCATATCAAACGCAGGTACAGAGCTCCGGATTCCGGATGATTGCCGACCAGCGAGACTACAATTATAAGATCCAAGATATCCTTGACGATGGCGCGTACGGCAACGTCAAAAGGGACCCCACATCACATGTGCAGGGATCTAAACAAACTCCTCACTGACCTTTCCTACAAACATGTGGAATCAAGAGCTCTCTACCCCGTTTTATATGCACCGACGACAGTGCACCCGGCTTCTACAGGCTTCTCAAGACCATAGGAGCAGTGTTACCCTGAGACAGGTTGTTGATTTTATGTCATCGCCAGTTCGTGCTCTGTAGAACATGGGACCTCATTCAATCCGCATTTAGATGGGAAGCATCTTTTGCTCGGGGCTATGTCCGTTGTCCGTTGGCGTCCGCACCTCTCCTCCTGATTCCAGTTTCCACTCCAGCTATGCGATATCTTGTTACTCCCTCCGTCCTCTCCACACCGCCTGAGCGACAGCGCGCGCATGCGCGCCTCTCCCTCCGTCCTCCTCTCCACGCCAGCGCTATATAGAAACGCGTGCACGCGCCGCTGCCTGAGTTGCTTCCTCGGATGAGTCTCGCTCTGGCGTCTGATGAGTACGGATGGCCCTGCTTGCAGATTGGCTGACACATGCTCAGCCAGCATCAGCCAATCAGTTAAGAGAAACGTTAGCACCGTTGAAGACTCTGCTGCGAGGCGGAGAGCACGCGACGCAGAGCGTCAGCGTCAACTCCTAGCAGCGGATTCCTCGCTTCGAGAACGAGAAGCCGCTGAGAAACGCCAGCGTCCAGAAGCGGATCGCGCGCTTCGAGAACGCGAAGCCGCTTCGGACACGCCAACGTAGCCAAGCGGATCCGGATGCCGCTCGTCAACGCGACCGCGCCGCGAAAGCGGCGTCGCGCGCGACGGCCGATGCCGACGAACGCCTCCAGCGAGACCTCTCGGAACGGAGCTTGGGCCACAGCTGTAAGGCGTGCGACAGAGTCTGGTTCGACAACAACCTGACTCGAATCGGCAGCACCCAGAACGAACCGTCATCACACCAACGCCATCGAGGTTCTTGCCCGAGAGTTCGGCGATGGTAACGACTACGGCGACTACGCCGTGTGTGCATGGTGCAAGGACTCGTTGAGGTCGGGCAAGGTTCCGTCTATGAGCATCAGCACAGATACCGATACCCACCTCGACCCGCGCATACACCCGAACTGAATCCCGTGGAAGAACATCTCATCGCTCCGCGACTCCCGTTCATGAGTATACGGTGTCTGACGCACAGCAACGGTCAGTATGGCATCAGAGGTCAACTCGTGAACGTTCCGATCGAAGTCCGTAAGCTCGTTCAGTGTCTGCCTCGTAACGTACCAGAAGACGCCACGATCGACGTGCACATCAAGAGACGACTCGTGAACAAGGCGTCGTACAAGCACGGTCTGGTCAAGAGAAGCAACATCCACGCCTGGCTAAAACACCTTGGGACTACTCCGCTGTACAAGTACGTAAACGTGAATATTTACTGGAGTCGACTGACGCAGTTCGCCGGGGACGAAGCCGAGTGCGACGACGACGAAATCACGGACTTAGACGATCCCGTGCAAGCTGCGATTGCTCTGAACGCAGTCAGCCGGACGTTGGTGTACGGAATTTCCAAGAACGTTCACGCCATGTGGGTAACCAACGCAAGCGGATAAAAAGGGAACTCCGCGATGCTTCGCATCACCTTCAGGGTTCCCCTCGGGAAGATGGTGTCAGTTTTGGACATCTTCCCGAGCGTGGTACCTATGGAAAGCGCAGAATTAGCTATAGACTCGTGTGTGCAGCTCCTTAATGAAGACAATCATGACACTACGGCGGAAATGACCCGTCGCTTCGGCCACACCGGTGCGGATATGTCGCTAACAAG
Organism: Hyalomma asiaticum; assembly: GCA_013339685.2. Taxonomy (NCBI): domain Eukaryota; kingdom Metazoa; phylum Arthropoda; class Arachnida; order Ixodida; family Ixodidae; genus Hyalomma; species Hyalomma asiaticum. Next base: position 139,467,943 of record CM023484.1, on the reverse strand, counting down.
GTTTTTCTGTCATGGGAGAAGTGAAGCAGGAGCTTTTCGCTGGGCTGATAAGAAACCCGCCCAAAACAGTGCAATAATTTCTGCTCCGGCGAACTGTATCTGGTTATAAGGTCTATTGTTCGCGAGGAACTGTGCCGGATTTTCTGGTATTGTGATTCCCAGTAGCGCCCACCCAAAGCATGGTTCGCGAAGACGACAGCGATCCCTCCCCTCTCCCGAACCGCCACAAACCCAACCCGAAGCGGTGACATACGCTGCTGCGGCACACCGACCTGCCGGCGCTCCTTGCACACGCCAGGACCGCACACATCTGCAGATTGTAAACCAGCCACCGTGACCACATCCGACGTCATCCCACTCGGCCGTAATCCAGTGCTACGCGCCGAGCAAGATCGACGTTTCACGTGCTTCCGACCACCGCCCACTCTTCTACACTGCGAGAAGCGGGATATACTACCGGTATTGCCAGTATCGCAAGGTGGGACTACCTGGTTTCGCCATGAACGTGCCGTGTCCACAAGTAACTGAGGGACCTCACGAAATTGCCGACTACATTGCTGACGCACAGTGGGAAAGGTGACGACAATCACGGTCACATTCTCCCGGTCGCTACATCCTGTTGGATCGCCAGTAGTTCAATGGCCCGTACCGAGGCCGATCTCTCAGGCCCTGTCTGGGAAGCTAAAGGGACAGAAACTGACGGAGGTGCGGTTACTGCACCTCGCAATGTCGAAGAGCCTCCTGCGTACCCACGACGGCCTCCGGAGGAGGCCGTCGTGGGTACGCAGGAGGCTCTTCGTACACCACATTTACGGAAAAGAGCGCGCTGTCACCCACCAGAAAAAAGGAATTATATATTTAATTGTGCTCTGAAAGTGGTGCAAAAAACGGCGCTAGCGACACCCAACAGCGTGTTTGTCCATATTCAAGTTCACGAGAACAGCCCACGCAGGCATACATATTCTGGTGAAAAACAATTATGTGTGCCTTACAAGCGTACTTCACCCTATGAGCCGCTTTTTATAGCGTGCAAAAGCAATTCGTTCTTTATTTCACTGTTTTCGCGGCGGTGCTGGAAGTGCTGCCTGCGAATTCGGCTGCGTGTACTGGCGCGTAGTACTGCGCTTGTCATGCATGGGGCACTGCATGTCCGAGGCGCACCCCCGCGTGCCGACTTTCCCTCGCTTCTCCTCCTCGTCACCTCTGGAATCTCGTCCTTGGAACCAGTTCCTGTTGAGAAAAAGCCTCCCGCGCGCGCATGGGTTGCCAAGGAGTCGACGACACATCGTGCCCAGTACCATTGTTGTCCGCGTCAGTACACGTCGGAATGGAGCGACTATGTAGGTGAAAAAATCCGTTTTAATAATTACTGCTCAGCTTATAGAGAAACCACTGCGAGCTAGACACTTCGAAAGGTATGCGTTCTATTAGGCCAAACAACGGCAGAGCGATGAAGAACGGTAGACAGTTCCTTTAACACCATGGTTTTCTTCAAACCGGCTGATCAGTATCTGAGAAGAGACTTTTGTGAAAAGTGATGGTTAGCTTCTATAGACGTATTTCGTGTTGGTAAACAGTGGTAGGCACCGGTGATATAAGGGGGGCTTCTAGCGTCATGGCGGCGTGGAGGCTCCGCCCACAGCTCGCCGCGACCCTGCATGGTCGCGCCACACGGCCGGCGTCGCGTGCGCGAAATCTGCCGTTGAGGTAGATTTAGCACACTCGCACTGCAATTAATTCTGCACACATGGCAACGTGCTACGTTAATGTAATGAGATGTAATGAGCGCTCTGCGGTAAGCGTCATCGCACTGTGTCCACACTTTCATTTATGCCAAGAAACTTCGTGTCGAGCATTACACTTGACACTTATGGCATTCATATTTCTCTAAGATGAGACACGCCGCGCTAACCGCCAAGTAATACACAAACATAGCTGTGACGAAATGTCTGGCTCAACCGATGTGCCGGTGTTATAGCTTCCTCCCGTTTTCGAAAAGGTCATCAGCACGAAATCGGTAAAAGCGTATTGCAGATATCTTCATCGCTGCAGCACAACCAACCGCAACACAGTGCATTGGTTTGCCATTTCCTTCTTCTCTGCACGGCAGTCAGCAGCGCCCGTACCTTTCGGTGAGCAGCACCCGCACCAGCACCCGCACCTCTCGGCTGAGGGAGCGGCCTACCTCAAGAAGGGCGATCCTTCGGCCGTTCTGGAAAATTTCACGAAACGTTCCATTTTCGACGTGTGCCTTGTGTTTACTGGCTGTAGTTGACCGGCTGAAACGGCATTTGGTCGCTTGTTGCTCTGATACTGTGTGCAATTGGCTACATGGACATACTTGCCTTGCGCATTGAGTCCAGTAAAATCGTTCTCTGGTGCGACGAAGCGTTTCAGCGGCACCAAAGTGATTAGACGTGGGGTCATCGTGTGTAACATGCAGAACAGACAATCGAAAAGATTCAGGAACCACCAGTAGAAAGCCGCCGCCAGTCGTTGGTAAATTCTTCTTGTAAAGAAAGCCATCTCGGACACAGCATGAGCTTTAGGCCATAGTTCCTTCTGTTGCTGAGAAAATTCTTTTCAAACCAGGATCGTTGCGCTGCTCGGTGGCAATAGTAAAGGCATCGGGCAATTCAGGCGACAGGAAAGCGATAAGGTGGTCGAGTTACCTGCGTCACAATTTGTTGTAGCTAGTGCCATTCACATATGAACCGCCGGAAATATCAGCAGAGCCCCACGAAACTATGCACCTGCTTCACAGATTTCGGTTCCACGGATGATTCAACCACTGGCTCAGGTCTAATGTCGTCTCTATCTACGAGATGTCCTAAGACCGATGTTTCGATCGCAAAAACGGCACTTCGGATTAAGCACAAGCCCGACCTTCTTCACGCAATCGAGTGCGCTTTCCGAGCAAGTGTTATTTTCCTGAATTTCCGTCCGTAATCGATGACATTAACAAGGTAGCACTTTCTTTGGTAAAATAAGCTTTCATTACGAAAAAGCTACTTGACATTGCCTCTGAGATATGACCTCACCGCATTTGTTAGCATAGCATATCAGCTTAACGCCACCTGTTGCGCGCGATTTCCGTTCTCCAGGGAATTTACCCCACCGTAAAATGTCTGCTAGCTCTGCAAATGATCAAAGGCATCGAAAATACTGCGCGAAGACCTCTCACAGCACTGTGTGCCAATATCCCACAGGGTGGAGCGTCCATGCAACAAAATGGGAACATTGGCGAGAAGGGCGAATTTCAAAAAATTTTCTTTGTTAGAACAGAAACTTGCCTAGTTGAAACAAAATAGTACTTGTCTTTCACTGAACTTTAATGTTTATTTAATAGTAGCACACATTGGTGTAAATTGTCTCTCAATGTGGAAGAAAGTGCGCGCTTTCGCAACTCCGCGATTTACTTCCATAACTAGTACCGACTCAAACGGCCCGAAAATACCTTGAACATAGTATACCTGCCATAATGTAGACAATGCAGACATCCCTAATGTGCATATGGCGTCATTGTATTGAAGAAGTATGCAAACATTGCCCAATTCGGTAAATTTTTGATGCCATAGAGCGATGAAAATAGTAATAATTTTATGCAGCCGAAAACATCTTTAAAAAGTTCCAGAATATTTTATGAAATGAGAACGCGAAACCGTTTTTCTTGGCTAGATGGTTGTTGCGGAGGGGTGCTGCACACTGGTGGTGCCGAGTTGTGTTATAAAGAATGAGGCAATGTGGGAGGCCGGATTGCGTTTATTTACATGATTTGATGCCATCAAGGAGGTGTCGACACTTTATATGTCCTCCTCTATTTCGTCATCCAGACAGTATATGCAGATGTGCCCGAGGCAGATCTCCGGCATATCGAAGTAGTACGAGTGCTGCTGCATTGTGGGTGGTGCCATTAGACAGTCACCAGTGTCGTCACCCTCTTATCGTTCCGGTGACGGTTTATTTGGGCAGGGTTATATAGACACTACCATGGCCTTGTGATCCGAGTAGTACATGGAGACATACATCACGTCTCACGCAGTGTATGGGTCGTTGGTGAATGCGAGATCGATGCACATACACCTCGACGTGGTGATGGCCTCATGGGGAGTCTTTAATTCGAGATTGAACTCCGCTCGCATGGCGGCGAGGAGCGATGGGGTAGCTGGCGGGTTCAAGCGCCCAGTCTTGCTATGGCGACGCCAAGTAGCTGGGCGTGCGCTTTCGCCAGCCGAAGGAAGAAACGCGGCGACGCAGCCGCAAGCTGCTGCGGGTAGCTACAGCGGAGCGCAGCGCGTGGACTCCCTCTGCGGCGAGTGCTGCCGCCGGTGTCACTTCCGGTGGGAGAGGCCACGTGCTTTCCGGGCACGGCTTTTGCGGACGCTTTTTGCGGACGGCAGCTGGGCGCGCGCAATCGTCATCCTAGCCAAGAAACGCTTTCACGTTAATAACGACCTCATTTAACGTATCAACCGGATTTCATACTCACCTAATGAATGCAACTTTCAAACGAATTGTGTTTTGATGACTACTCAGACAACATTCTGCAGAATTCGAAAGCTTCTAACGTGGACAAAAATTCTTTTCACTCCGAATAATTCCAGCAATTGATTACTTCCGATGACTACTTCCAAGTTCTTTATACATTTCAGACGGTCGCCAAAATGACTGGGTCTTTCGGCATGGAATGGCGCATTCGCATTAACAGTGTGGGGTGAATTGTGTCCGTTATAATGAAGTTCATGAAGTTCATGAACTTCATGAAGTTCCAACACACGTAACAAGGTGATTCCCATATAACCTGGCACACAGAAATTGCACGAATGATGCAGCCACAACTTCCCATCTCTCCCACGATAAGACGGAATAGCGATTAGCAGGTGTCCTGTAAATTTCGGGCATGAAACACTTTCATCTCCCATTATCGGTAACCCTTAAATTAACTTTAGCCGAGACTAAGAGCCGTATCCGACTGTACAAACTAGAACATAAGTGCGTCAACGAGACCAACCAGGTCATGGGGGTAACCGAGCGAGAAAACACGGGCATCCAAACGACACCATTGTTGTACCCATACGAGAATATCTGTGCAACACGCCAAATGGTGCAATTATTTGGCATGTGGCTGCGAATTATTTGTACAAGACCGCACTATGTATGCTAATTATAGGCCAAAAAGGTTAAAAAGATATGGCTTCCGACCTCTTTCTTCTTGTTCTTATTATGTATCGCTCAACAAGAAATTTCTTCCACGTTAAAATGTTCATTGTTATTGCCCATACCGCAGTTTTGAAGGGCTTACCCTACACTTACCCTAAACTTGTCATATATCGAAGCTAGCACCTGGCGCAAACGCTACTGTTGGAGTATGACTGGCTCGACGTGCGCCACGAGCAGTTCGAGCACGGCTACCTGGATGGCAGCGCTGCCACGTGGAGCACATCCCGCAATCCACTGGAGTGCTCCAGTCTGAAAGATCCCGAAGATCATACTCTTCAGCCAATCAAGGGAAAAGCGTTTTGTGATGCCCGATAGCAGCGCGCTGTGCTGCCGCTCAAGCACGAGAGAATAGTAGCTATTTTAGGTACGAGGCACTGTGATGTTCGCGTGAAAATGTGTGCTGTGCTCAGTGCGTGAGAAGCAAAACACGAAGACGACGAAGGTGGAGCACGCACAAACGTGTGCAAGCGCAGGCGGGGTGTGAAAAAAAGGGGACAGGAGACAGACGGACTTCAGCTTTTGGTAAACTAAGGTGCCCAGGCCCGAGTGTCGATAATCTCTACCAGCGGTTCACGAGTTGGAGCTCCGGTCTTCACGTGGCCACTTGTGTGTCCTCCCCATCATCTCTCCCTATCCAAGGCTGCACTGGCTCCTGCAGCATTTTTCACGCCATCGCTCGCTCGTCTCTCCGGCGCTCTCCTCAAAGCTCGTCGCCAGGCACTGGTACTTGAGCTCCTTCCAGTCGCCCGTCCCGCCACAGTGAGCCTGTGTCGGCCAAGACTATTCGCCAGTTAATTCACATTGACGCCGATAATGTTCCTAAGCTTCCTTGTGCTTTGTTAACGTTCGTCTGCCCTGCTAATTTTGTGTGTGTGTAGGTGTGCTCGTCTTCTTTTATATAAAATGCCATCTGGAGCTCACAAGCAGCCTCGTCGGTTCTATCGGAACGCTCGCCCTCCATGAGAGGAACCTTATGCGATCATGCTGTCGGCGTCTCCTATTGTCGTTGTCGTCAGTGTAAAGCGAGCTACGTCAGAAAGATCAACGCACATTTGGTAACGAGAGTTCGAGGTTTGAATCCTAGCTAGTGGTAACTCCCTAGGGTTAAAGCCCACAACTACCCGGGATGCCATGATAGAGCTTGAGGCCCTAGCAGTACACCATCGCAACATCTGAGGCACGCGCAAAAAATGGGCCTTTTATCTTCTCCACGCCGCATTAGAATTTCCGTGTAAGTGATGTATGGCTAAAGCAAAGCTCTTTAGGAAGAAAAATTAGTCTTAAATTAACATCGCGTCCTTCTATTGCACGCGTCTTCCTCAGCGGTAGTACCTCCATCTAGGAACAATAAAGTGAAGATAATTGCTATGCTAATGCGCGCCACGATGGCCCGGGCATGGAGGCAGTGGAATTTTGTGCACGGGCTATCGGCGACTACAGTCGTCCGCCACGGTTGACCGATCCTGGAGGCCGAGCATGGTCACTGTCACTGCATGGTCACTGCATGTATGGTCACTGTGTCACAAGTGATCTTAAGAAATTTGAGCCCGGGCTGTCGGCGTCTCCAGCAGAGCAGGTGGCCATCGCCTTGGCAGCCTCCAACCGCACCACTAACTGTCTTGGCAGACCACTGTCTAGAGAAGCTTGGGAGGAGTGTCTGCTGGGCTGCTGCAGCTCCGAAGCTCAGTGCTCCTTAGTGGCGCGCCCCGGGCGGCGGCCATCTGGAATGACGTGGCGGACTAGGGGCTCCCACTAAGGCACACAGTAAGCAACTGTCGGGTTAACTTTCTGAATGTTTTTCTACCTACCTACCTACCTGCCTACGAACCTACCGAGGCAGAACAAGTGCGCCAACGTTGGCGACACATTAGAAAACATTGGATATAATATTGGAACTACATTGGCTTTCAGAGCATGTGCTACACATCAAACTAGATTAGTGCGATGCTGGCAATCAGTCGTGCAACGCTGTAAATGTTTGGAGAGAATGGCTTTGGCCAACATTGTCCATCGTTTTCATAGCTCGAACTGTGTTTGCCAGCCTTTATTGATGGCTGCTTCATCATTATTGCCAGCATTTCTAGTTGGATGAGCGAGCATATCATACCAGCCTTCTTTATTGGCAAATCCAATATCCGCCACGTTTTTCATTGGCTGTTTTTTAAATTCTAGCGTTATCATGCACGCGCCTAAATTTCTTTTCCGAGGGTACTGTCTCAAGGCAACAAACAAGAATATCAACTCAATTATAGAGTGATAATAACTTTATTTTGTATGCAGCATGCATGCATTTATTTGCAGCTAGGGAAAAGAACTTCATTATGCGCACACTTTGTCGAAATGACAATAGCATAAAACAGGCATAAATTGTCAATGCACTCATATGTTGGCGCTGGAACGTGCCTTTCGTAAACAAACACATACAAATGAGCACAATGTCTTCTTGGTGGCACATCCGTTTACGAGTTCACAGAGACGTGTCAGAGATTGAAAAGGAATTTCTGATAAAACCAACAAATAAATATTCATTCTGTAAGTTCGAAGTCCACTGTATACGACCAGCCTCGAGAAAACTGGACTCGTAAGCAGAAAGAAGAGGCAAAAGAAAACATGCGCCTAAAGCTATGCAACACGATATGGTTTACTTACTTATTAAATGGTGGATCAGGTGAAGCATGAAAGATTCCTTAAATGATTGCACGAAACAGCTGAATTCCAGAAATTAAACACTTTCTCAAGTAAACCAATGTAAGTGGGCATTATGATATGTGATGTGTTTCTGCACGCAGAATCCGGAGTGGAGGGTATGTGGGGACGAACCGACGATATGACATGAAATGAGTGCGAAAGAGCAAAAGTAAAACACGGACTTGACGCAGGACAAAAGAAAAAAATATGAAAGTCACACAAACCAAAACAACTTTGCTAGGGCGATTACTCAATGTACCGCGACGTATAAACAAAATCTTCAGCGTGTGTGCAGAGAAATGGAATATTCTAAAGGAAATACGTAGTAATCATGCTATAATAAACCAGGCACAAACCAAGTTGACGGAATGGCACAAGGGAATGCACACTGAGTAAAATAAGCGAAAATAACTGAATGCAATAGAAAGCTCTCACGAAAGCGTTTAAAACTGTCGGACGAGGTTGAGGCTGATATGTTCAGTTCACCTAAAAAGTCCGGTCCATAGAAGCCCAGTGCTGCGACTTTTACACTTTGCAGAAGTTTGCCGTCACAAGACCCGTGTCCGTAGTCTACTCAGGGGTTCTGACTTGGTAAGCTTGGTGGTTTCAGCAGATATCCGATGCCCGTGCGACACAAACTGTAAGTTCGAGCAACCTTTGCAGAGTGACAGCCGCTGCGCGTGCCTCACCCACAGCTGGCAACCAAGCAGCATGTCAAAGAGGTATGGGAAGCAAACCGGATTCGTGCAGCCTGAATAGGTCCCTTTGTGCCACGGTACGCTTCGAGGTTTGGCGGGTTCCTGCGGCTCGAGCTAGAAGGTTAACAAAAGCTTTAGTTTTCCTTCGAACATTTTGCGTATACCGTATCTGCTCATGCGTAATACGGCACGTGCTCTCGCATACCACGTAATTCGTGTTTCCTTTTTTTTTAACACGCGAGTGTTTTATGCCGAGTTCAACCACGACCTCATGCGTCACTACCGTAACGGTTATGATGCAGTAATGTAAACATGCAAGAACAATAAAGAAAAAGACCCAGAAAAACTGTTGATGCACTTGAAATGGAACTCACAGCCCCCCGCGGCTCGACGAAAGCTGTCCGGTACGCTACCACTGCACTAACACCGCACATGCTCCACGCCTCCCGAACGCGCATTCTTGTCTCGTCCGGCTGAGCACGCGCGCATACAGGCGCACATTGCCTGGGACGGTGGAGCCATCCAGTAGAGGCAAAGTGAATCACTCCAGCTTTACTTCGTCTATGCCGGTCCATGAGCGTTCCATAGTCGGCCTCGATGAACGCGTGCAGAGCCGCGCACATAACCGCGGTCGTACCGCTTGCACTGATAGTGCAGTGGTAGGGCACTGGTCACCTTTCTTCGTGGATAGCGTTTCTCCGCCGACCGCTGTTAGCATTATGGGAGCAAGAAACAACGGTGCGTTAGGTTGTGCTGCGGTGTGTTAGGTGAAAACTGCTGCGTTGGGCACCAGAGCACGGCAAAGACATTGAGTGGTCATTGCGGTGCAAGTAAATTTGACTGCTACCTTTCTCACGCGGCACTTACTATAGAGTGTCCCCACTTATTAGGTAAACTACTTCAGTTGCCACAAAGGGCTGGCTCTTAATGTTATGTGCGCGATGCGTGAACGTGGGTTCATCCACACCAAACTGTGCCGTACCAACGAAACACCGAGAGATGTGGTCAAGTTCATCTCGATGCGACAACGAAAGTTCAACTGCTTATGCGAAGAGTCTTTTCACTTTCGCGTTACAAGATTGGTTTGACAGGGGGATCAGCCGCACTTTTCGCGATGCATCTAGGCGTTCTAGAAGGTGCGTAAAATACATGCGCAAACACTTGCGAGATAGCGTGTAAAGAATCCTTACGCGGGCTGAGCTGAGATGTATCAAATCGGATGCACCACAAAAGCGAAGGTAGCTTTTACTCAACAGAACGTGTGAAATTAATTCGTGGGCTGCATTCAAGCATTAGCAGAAAGTTGGACATGCGACAAAGAATCTCGTCACTGCTGCTGTCAGTGGGGTCTCCAAACTCCAGTGTCAAGCGTGACTGACATTCACGTGGAGAAATCTTCGTGGCGGTAGGGCTCTCAGTTAATCGACAAATGCTATGTTGAATTTGCTTTGTAGGTATTGGCAATAGGTCGGTACTAAACAACCAAAATGCGGCTGGCTATGGCGAAGCCTGCACCACCGAACACGGTATGTTAAAAAAGGACAGTGCTAGCCTGCGCCACGTGGCCATTGGTGTCACAGAGAGAGCATGCAAGTAAGATTTTTGCGTAAACCCTACATAAAGTTTCAAGCGCAGCAATTAACCCTCTGGAAAATTCGCAAGTGCGCTTCCCTGCACTGCACCTTTGCCCAAGTAATGGCGGTGTTTGCCCTGTTAAAATGTACGGAGCACACTAGCTGCACTGGCTAGGACTGGTATTTTGTGCAGGTTTATATCACAAGGGCTGAAACAGCATTTCTCATGTCAAAGTGCATGCAATCGGCACTTGCACACGCCCTTTGCAGAATTGACTATGACGCCATTACTTGGGCGAAATGCTAGGCAGGAAAGCTACCTTCACAGTTTTCTAAAGGGTCTATTACGCATGGGCGCTAATTATGCGAGTGCAGACGATATACATATAGATATAACGAAAGGGAAGGGGTCAAGGGCTCGTTCTTTATTTGTTAGAAACAACTTAATGAGCAAACAGACAATGAAGCCTAGGAAAGCATAGGGGAAGTTACTTGTGGCATTTTAATTGTGGAGAAAGTAGAAAGGAATTCAAGTGGATGAAAAGACAAACCTGCCTTCAGTGGGAACTAAACCCACGACCTTCGGATGTCGCGTCCGATGCTCTACCAACTGAGCTACGAAGGCCATCTTATCTCATCTATCAGCCATCTCATCTAAGTTCATGTTCTAGGTGACGCCTCCTGGCAAGAAAGTGTGTTCTACACACGCCGCTTTGGCCACGAGTTGCGCTGCCTAACACTCCCCAGGATAATACGTACATAAATACACAATAAATTGGACGGAGGGACCACCGCCTTCGTAGCTCAGTTGGTAGAGCATCGGACGCGATATCCGAATGTCGTGGGTTCGGTTCCCACCGAAGGCAGGTTTCTCTTTTCGTCCCCTTCAATTCCTTTCTACTTTCTCCACAATTACAATACCGCAAGCAACTTCCCAGGGGAAGTTGCTTGTGAGCAAACAGACAATGAAGCCTAGGAAAGCATAGGGCTATGCTTTCCTAGGCTTCATTGTCTGTTTGCTCATTAAGTTGTTTCTAAGATACATATATATATATATATATATATATATATATATATGTGTGTGTGTGTGTGTGTGTGTGTGTGTGCGCGGCGTCTTCAAGTGTCGCTAGACTTCTAGTGTCGCTCGCCCTGTTTCAATATATATATATATATATATATATATATATATATATATATATATATATATATATATATATGTGTGTGTGTGTGTGTGTGTGTGTTAACGTTGTTTGAACTGAAAAAGAAATGACTGCTTCCAATATGTCGGTTGTACTGCCCAATGTGAACAACGCCGGGGCAATGTTTTCTTGCAAGCAGCATTGGCTCTCCTGTATTGGCGAAACTACCTAGAATGACTGCACAGTATACACAGCCTACTTCGATTACTTTAGAAATATTACTATGACAATAGATAAAGTGGCCTGCTATGTCAGGCACGTCGGCTCGAAAGCCACTAGCACACGTTTCTAGGCGTTTTGGACTAGGCGATGACACTGTGAATGAAGTTTGCTCAACTTCCAGCGTGCAAGTTCGAGCCTACTTTACACCCTTATCTAGAACTCGCACAAGAAAGCAGTTGCGTATATTATTGAAATAATTTTTTCTGCTGCACTGAAGGAGAACCGCGAGGGGGCGCCGACCAGTGCGGACGCGTCTGAGTATCGGCTCCCGCTTTGCTAAATGTTTTCGGCAGGTTCTTTTGGCTGAACCGCTACAACTTCCATCCTTCGACGCTGTCCTTCGCAAGTAACCGGAGGACACCGAACTTTCACTGGTGGGTGCTTTTGACGACTTTTCACCGAGCCGTTTTTGGTGGACCATGTTGGCGCGCCACCAAGCCTAACGCGCTCAGCCTAGCGGGGGCTGCTAGGCGAGACGCTCGCTTGGGACGCTCGGCAAGACGTGTTGCTATGGCCTCCAATCCAGGAGTAGTGCATGTTCATGGCACGGATATTACCCCGGAAGACGCGGAGTGCTCTGGCTGGGTAACAGCACTGGGTAAAAAGAAGAGAAAAAGCGGGCCGGGCGAGCCGAAGACGCCGGGGCCCGAAGCGCAGCACGAAGGCGAGAAACGCGGCCGCCGCACAGCTGCCCCACGGAGTGCGTTGAAACGCATTGTGGACGCCTCGAGGCTCCCCAGACTACCGAGGGCGCACTTCAAGATTATCGTCCGTCCTCGAGGGGGGCTGGACGTGAAGAAGTCGAATTTGATACACCTTGCACGCGCGCTGGCCATGGCGGCGGCCCTGGCGCCGGAGCAGTAAAGGGCTGACACGGTGTGCCCCAATGGCATCCAAAACATTCTTGTAATTTCACGCCGCATGAGGCTAATGCGCGCGCCTACGCCAGGATCCAGAGGATCCACAGGAAGGAGGGCCCCTTCGATGTGGCGGCATACGTGGCGGCGTCAGATGACACATGTAAGGGACTGGTGCGGGGGGTAGACCCCGAGATCAGCGACGCCGATCTAAAGGCGCTCATCGTCAACCACCGCAACCCAAAGGCGTTGGAAGTACGAAGAATCAAGAAGACCCCCGCGATCGTGGTGCTCTTTAAAGGACACAAGGTGCCGAATCACGTGGTCTGCGGGACGGTTATGCTGCCTTGCGCCCTGTACCGCAGGCAAGTAGACGTCTGCTACACGTGTGGACATCTCGACCATAGAGCAGACGTTTGCCCTAACGGTGAAGACAAACAGAAATGCCGCGGTTGTGGCCTAGTTTCCCCACCAGAACACCACCAGTGCGATCCAAAGTGCGCCATATGCGGCGGCGCGCATCAGACGGCGGACCGCAAGCGCAGCCAGTGCTTCCAAGTACCGTACATCGTGCGTCGAAGGCGGCGGCGCCGGCGACGCGCCCGAGCGGCGCAGGTGGCAGCAGAATCACGTGATGCCAGCGTTGCAAGCGGCAAAGGCCGCTCCAGATCCCGGGATCGTTCCGGGAGCAGAGCACGTTCCCGATCCAGGGGACGCCCAGGCAGCAGAGCGCGCTCCCGTTCCAGGGGGCGGTCGCGTTCCAGTGTTCGCATCCAGACGGGGCCTACTTGGGTGGACAAGGCCACGGCGGCGCCGACTAGCAAAAAGTTAACGCATGGTACGCTGCCAGAGCAGACCGAGGATCCGCGTCTTGCGGCTTTAAGACAGGAGAACACGCAGCTGAAGGAGGAAATGCGTCAGTTGAGGGCAGACCTCGAATTGATTCGGCAAGCACAAAAGGGTCAGGGCAACACGTCGTCCACATTAGCACCAAAGCCAGTGCTGGGACAGGCAAAACGTAAGGCACCTCCCCCTGAATCGACCGAGGGCGCGATGGAGCTGATGGAGGAGACGCCCGTGTCCGCGTCAACGCCCGCCGCGACGCTCGCGAAAGGATCGCTTGCAGAAATCCTCGATCGACTAGCGGAGACGATTAGGGCACCGTCCGAAGCTATTGATCAGCAATCCGAGATTATCAGGCAACAGTCTGAGGCCATTGCTACTCTCAACCGCAGAATGGGGATAATGCAGGCTAAAGTAGTCGATGTAAGCAGACTGAAGGTGGTCGGTAAGGTTAAGAAAGCACAACAAAATTCCGAAGCGTTGGCCAAATGCACCACGCTCAAGGGAATGCTAGTTAATTAAAGACACAATGGCGGGCAGCACGAATAGTTTATTTGTGTGGCAGTGGAATTGTGCGAGCTTCCACCGGCGTAAGGCCGCACTAAAGCAGTTTGTTAAAGCACAAGCGGATAAACCGCACGTTCTGCTCCTACAGGAGACCCTATGCGAGGAGGCAACCTTCTCGGGGTACCGCGTTGTCTCGACGAGAGGAGACCATAGGAGAGGGCTAATTACGATGGTTAAGAAAGAACTATCTTTCCAGGAGCACGCGATCACAACAGGCAGAGCTGATTCCCGCACTCGACTGGAGGCGCAGCTGATTGAGATAATCCCTAGTAGCAGGTTCAGACATAGCATATTTGTCCTCAATGTGTACAGCCCTCCAACAGATCAGCGGCAGAGTTTTCGCGCTCTCCTAAGTAGGGCAGTCGCCATAGCAGTTCCCAGACCTCTGATAGTGGCAGGGGACTTCAATGCCCCGCACATGGCCTGGGGGTATGATAGACAAACGGCGAAGGGAGTTAACTTGGTCACGACGGCGGAAGACTGCGCGTTGACCTTAGTGGCGGACCCGCGCTTTCCGACGAGGATAGGCACTTCGGTCTCGAGGGAGACGATGCCAGATCTGGCCTTTGTTCGAAATATTGATGCTGCCTGGACTAACCTACAGGAAAATCTAGGCAGTGATCATCACATTGCAGCTTTATCAATCAAGCTCAAAGCGGCCCTGCTTAGGATATTCAGGTACGTAGACTGGGATCTCTTCCAAAAGATACGGGACGATGATGAGTCGGAATACGACTCACTGGAAGATATGTTCGCGCAGATCAAGAGGGACGTTGAAAAGGCCACCAAGGAATTATCCACGGACCTCGAGACCCCCAGGATGGACGCGCGCCTAGCGCATCTTTTGGAGGCTAAGAGGTCTGTGCTTGAGAGGTGGAAAACGCGAAGGCTAAACCGCAGGCTTAGAAAGAAGATCGCGGAGCTTAATCGCAGCATAGAGGAGCACTGTCTGGAGCTCAACAGGCAAGAGTGGAGCGAGGCCTGCTTGCCAGCACATGGGCGAATGCGCAGAGGGGAAAATGGAACCTTCTTAAGCACCTGCTCGATGATAAACAGACCAAGGGTAATCAGAGGCTTGCCATAGACAGACTAATCCATGAGCAAAAAGAAGGAGGAATTTCCGATACGTCCCTTCTCCAAGATCTGGCACAGAAGTATCTTCCGTTAGGGAACGATCAACTACGAGAATGCCCTCAATACGAGGGGGATGACGCCCCAAAACTTGATGATGCATTTTCGGAGGCGGATGTCAGGGAGGTTCTTCACAATCTTAATGGCAGGTCCGCCCCTGGACCGGATGGCATAACCAACCGGCTCCTGAGGAACCTGGACGAGCGGTCTATTAGCGCTATTACTAAAGAAGTCAACAAGGTGTGGGAGGAAGGTAATGTACCCGACTCGTGGAAGCAGACGACGGTGGTACTGATTCCTGAGCCTGGAAAGCCCCCAAGCCTGGACAACCTCCGGCCCATTTCGCTCACATCGTGTTTGGGTAAAGTTGCCGAGCACGTGATACACAACAGGATTTCGAAATATATAGAACGCGAGGGGTTGTTCCCGTACACTATGGTAGGGTTCAGACCATCCCTTTCTACACAAGACGTCATGCTGCTCCTTAAAAGACAGGTAATTGACAACAGGACCAGAGACGTTAGGGGCATTCTATCACTGGACTTGTCCAAAGCATTCGACACCGTGTCTCACGACTTTATCTTAAAGGAGATTTCGGCGTTGTACTTGGGAGGTTGATTTTACGCTTTCGTGAAGTCCTTCCTGAGAAGCAGGACAGCGGTCGTCAAGATGGGGCAAACGAAATCAGAACTATTCGCGCTAGGCAACAGAGGCACGCCACAAGGGGCGGTAATCTCTCCCCTCCTGTTTAACATTGCAATGCACGGGCTCTCGAAGCGGCTGGCCGCCGTACCAAATGTTGGACATGCGCTGTACGCCGATGACATTACGATCTGGTGCCTGGGAGGCTCGGAGGCGGCCGTGGAACAGGCGCTCCAGGAGGCCCTGGATGTGACCGAGTCCTTTCTGGAGGGCACGGGTCTCCGACTCTCCCCAACCAAATCGAAGCTCATGTTATATAGACCGGCCAGGCAGAGGGTTCGTGGGCTAACACCGCCTGAGCAGATCCCCATAGATGTGTACACGCGTGATGGCCAGAGGATCCCCAGGGTGACTTCCATCAGAGTTCTAGGATTGCTGCGCGATGCCAGGGGCTGTAACGCCAAAACAATAGCACATCTGACCTCAAAAACAGAAAATATCCTCAGATTAATCATGCGAGTCTCAAATAAGAAGGGTGGGCTATGCGAGGACAACCTACTCAGGGCCCACAATGCTTTCCTTATGAGTCACATCAATTATGTGGTTTCGGCCCTGCAGTGGACTAGGACTGAAAGGGACAAGCTCGATACGTTGATGCGGAAAAGCATTAAGAAGGTGCTTGGTATCCCAGTCACTGCGAGCACGGACAGGCTAATGCAGCTCGGCGTTCATAACACCACCCTTGAACTAGCAGAGGCGCAACGATCCGCGCAGGTCACGAGGCTCTCGGGCTCCAGCGCAGGTAGGCGCCTCTTGGAAGCGGCAGGCTTGCAGCCGCGTTACAACTCTAGTGAGACGGTTCAGCTAGACGAAAACGCCCGAGGGACCTCTGTTGTCGGTCCCTTCCCTAGAAACGTTCATCCACAGGATAATGCTGGCCGGCGAGCCGCTCGTGCCAGGGCGATATTAAAGAAAATGGTCGGCTTGGAAACTTTCGTGGACGCAGCTCAGTATGGGCGCTCCGGAAAATTTGCTGTCACAGTGGTCAGCGAGAAGGGCGACCTCCTATCCGCGGCCTCGGTAGGCGCTGTCACAGCAGACGTAGCTGAGCAGGTGGCGGTTGCGTTGGCGATGCAGGACTCCACGGGGCCCTATATATACACTGACTCACGCGCAGCTGTGAGGGCTTTCGCTTCCGGAATGGTTGCGAACCAGGCCGCGGCGCTTTTGAGAGGCAAGTCCAGCGCTAATTCCGATGCAATGCACTACATCACGTGGTTCCCCACACACATGGGAGACAGCGTGCTGCCAGGCCACCCGAATCCCAATGAGATTGCTCACTGCCGTGCGCGAGAACTCACGTGCCGCGACGGCGGTACGTCTTCATTGGATCCGGAGGAGATCGGCCACCGCGACCCCTTACTAACGTTCCATGAGATCGTCTCCCACTATAAAGAGGAACGCAGGCGCTTCCCGCCTCCGCACCCAAAATTATGCAGGTCTCAGGCTGTCACGCTTAGGATGCTTCAGACGAGGTCATATCCTTCGCGCGCTTTCCTTAGCAAGATTAACACCGAAATTGATCCACGGTGCCCGGATTGCGGGGAGGAGTTCAGCACTCTAGCACACATGCTCTGGCAGTGTCCTGCGTTACAGGACATGTCACTCATCTGCGAACAGGACTGGGACGAGGTCATCACGAGTTCAGAACTAAAGCACCAGTCTGAGGCCGTCCAGAGGGCCCGTGAAAGAGCGGAGAGGCTTGGCCTCCCGATTCCGACATGGGAGCAGCCAGCGGCGAACCGGAGGCCCCAGCGCGCATCCTCCGGCTAGTCCCTCAGGACCTAAATAAAGTTCAATGTCTGTCTGTCTGTCTGCTGCACTGAACACAAAAACACTGACTTTCGTGAACTCATTCGGGGCATTGACTCAAGCTAGTGGTCCCCTTATATTAGTAAACTGCAAAAATATTGTTCCGGATATGTGTGTACTTGCCAATGTTACCAACATTGATGCTGCAGCTCTTGTGTGTGGACATTGTCCATCATGGAACATTGAAAATCTAAGATTGGCGATGTGGTGAGATTTGTTGGACAATATATACAGCCTACCACCATTGCATAACTAATAATGATATGCCTTTGTGGAACCTGACCCTTCATTATCAGCCTTATCACCTGGTCTCACCAATAACATATATTGATTGGGAACTAAGAACCACTTTTGCCTTCTTCACAGGATGGAAGAACCAGTATTGCAAACTGAATGGTTAAGATCGAGCATTTTCGGAGGCCTTAGTATATGGCGTTGTCGATGCTGGCTTATGAGTGGCATCACAAGGTCTTCATTGGGCCTTCGTAAGCGAACAAAAAATTATATTGGCCCAAGCATCTGTACTGCCTGGGTACTTACCTACGTACCTATGTACCTGCCTGACTGCCTGCTGCCTGCCCGGCTGCCCGCTTTGTTTTTGTTTTGTTTATCTGCAAGTTTGGCGCAACCCACTGTAGGGGATCGCCCATGAATTGCGCGGCAGGAGAAGGATAGAGGGAAATCGAAAGAAGGAACTGCCTGCCCGCCTGCCTGCATAACGTCGTCGTCGTCGTCGTGGCCACGGTAAAACAAGCCCACTAGCAGCAGTTAATGCGTTCCTGTGTGAAACATCGGGCATCCCAGCATGCTTCGCACTAGCCCAGGCTTCACGTTGGCGGAGCTTCATGATTTGATGCTTTTATTGCGCTAGCAATTATATGGACAGTCTCGGCTGGCTTTTGCCGACACCGTCGCCGCCGTCATGAACCGTATATGTATAAGTATGTATATATATATAAAATTTCCCAAAAGATAATTCAGATAAATGCTCCCGAAGCACAGAATCGAACAAGGAACCTCTGGCTCCGCAACGCGTGGCGCAAACCATCACGCCACAAAGAGCAGATCCTTCAGGGAGATAACGGCGAGCCTTAAATACGCACCCTTTACTGCTAGCAGGACTCGGAGAGCGTAGGTGCTTATAAGCGTTTCTTCATTACCACAGAGATGGCACGAAGAGCGCGACGGACGCATTTAAAATTCGTCGGTCAGTTCGCTCGCTTCTTGTATGTCTGCGCAGGGAGAACAAGGCTTGCCCTTCCGCTGTCTGCCCACGCGGCTGTCTCGTGGTGAGAGGAAGAGGGATGTTTCGAATGTTCACCGTGATGTCCACGAAGATGTTAAGGGAGCGTACGAAAGTCAGTCGAGTTCAAGGGACGCTGCTAAACAAACAAACAGAAGATTAGTGCGAACTATCAAGTGTCACAGCTCGACACTTGAAGCACGCTAGTTTCCTTCGCTGCTTCGGCCGCCAACAGGAGCGCTGTTCAAACTGAGAGTATCCATCGTGACAGCTTATTCGCGCTCGTTCGGTGTATATCTGTGCGTTCGTTTCTTGCGTGCTTCACTTGATAGTTCGCACTCATCTTCTGTTTGTTTATTTAGCGGCCTCCCCTAGCTTTGTATGTGTAATATGTGACACACAACCTATAAAGCCCTTTGTACCAGCACGCGCTGCCCACGGGAGGCGCTCACTTAGCAAGTGCATGTTTGCTACAATTAATATTGCTCCTGAAGCTGCGAGCGTCACTTCGTATGGCATTACAGTTTCTTGCTATTGCATTGATTTCTTCGCACTTGCGGCGAAACTGACTTTTTATCTACTTGCAAATAAGGCAGGGCCAGCTATTTCTAACAGCGAATTTTTTTAGAAAATCCTCCCTGTGAAGCGTACGAAAACACTATCATCATCATTAGTTCAGCTCCTTGGTGTGCGTGCTCTTCTATGCAACGCCCAAGGTGCAGCATTCCCTCGAGCGCTTCTTTCTTTTGCACGTGAGCCGAGGCCACTGCTACATTGGCAAAACTGCGGCTGTGGTTCGATCCCGGCCGTGGCGATCGCATTTTCGATGGAGGCGAAAATGCCAGAGGTGCGTGTACTGCGCGTTGTCAGTGCACGTTAACGAACCCCAGGTGGTAAGAATTTCCGGAGCCCTCCACTGCGGCCTACTCTCCTCTATGTCTCTTTGGGTCCCCTTCCCCTACATCGACGGACACCTGGGCGTGCTCCCAATATGGGCTGGAGAAATTAGCTTCCCTCCCTTACCGAATCACAATCGCCATAAATCATCGGCTTGTGCCCACAAGCAGAAGACAATAACGACGCCTCTGAATGAATTGAATCATGCCGAGTGGGGGACGCACTGGGGATCGTTCGGTGTTATCGTATATCACGCATGCGACACATTCACGTTCACGCGTTTTGCTATATGTGTATATTATAAAGGAGATTTATTGGAGATCAAGGAGATAAGCGGCTGCCAGTTGAAGGATCTGCCAAGCGCGTTCTCTGAGCTCGAGCTCCCTGATACACCGCACGATGCTGCTGCCTCTGAGCCAGCGTTCTTCTTCCTCATTACAATGGCCCCGCGGAAATAAAGGAGCCATCCTGGCGACTTAGGTTTCAGGAGACAGAGTGGAATCACGGTAAGGCTTGAGCCGCTGAACGTGGACAACTTCACGGTTGCGACGTCGGCGTGGACGGCTATCCAGGTAATTTACCCGTGAAGTTCGTTCGAGTACGCGGTATGGTCCGTCGTATTGCGGAAGTAGTTTTGAAGCGAGCCCTGGAGCGCGGTGCGGCGGGTCAGCTGGCGGGATTCTTCAGCGTGTCTGGTCGCCTCAGAGATTGGCAGGCATTCTGATGAATCTGGTCTGTACGGCAGAATTGTGTCGATGGTGTGTGATGGATGACAGCTGTAAAGAAGGCAGAAGGGCCAGAAACTATTGGTGGCTTGCGTCGCGGTATTGTAGGCGTAGGTGATGAACGGAAGAACGAGGTCCCAATTGGAGTGATCAGGCATGACGTACATGGGAGCATGTTACCCAGAGTTCGGTTAAAGAGCTCCGTAGTGCCATTGGTCCGTGGATGATAAGCAGTGCACGCGCGATGAATAGCGCATTGGGCAAGCAGTTGTTCGGTGACCTCTGATAGGAAAGCGCGGCCACGGTCGCTCAGAAGTTCCCGCGGGGCTCCATGACGTAGCACAAAACGCCGTAGTACTGACGTGGCGACCTCTTGCGCTGTAGCGTTTGGTAGAGCAGCAGTCTCAGGGTAACGGGTCAAGTGGTCTACAGCAACATTTATCCACCTGTTGCCGTTAGGAGTCAATGGTGGAGGTCCATGAAGGTCTGTGCCCAAGCGATCAAAGGGTCGGGATGGGCACGGCAAAGGTTGGAGTTCAGTGGCGGAGTTGGGCGGCAGTGCTTTGCGGCGTTGGCACTCGCAACAAGAGCGCAGGAAGCTTCGGACATAAGTGTACATTCCGCGCCAGTAGTAGCGTTGTCGAAGCCTTTCGTACGTCTTGACGACTCCTTCGTGTCCACACTGTGGGTCGGTGTGGAACGAGGAGAAAATCTCTGATTGCAGGGCTCTTGGGATGACTAGCAACCATGCCCGCCCTTCTGGAGCATAGTTACGGCGATAAGGAAGCTGATCTCGAATAGCAAAATGAGGAACCTGGCAGCGAAGCACGCGTGAAGCGTGAATGTTCGTCGTGTCCGAAAGAAGGTTGAGAAGATGCAGTCCAGGGGTCGTTCTGTTGTTTAGCAGCAATAGTATTGTCCAGTGATGATAATGTGGCCTCGCAGACGTAGTCATGAGTGGCCTTGGGGGAGCGGCGATCGGGAAAGCGCGTCAGCATCGGAATGCTTCCGTCCGGAACGGTATACCACGCGGATATCGTATTCTTGAATTCACAGGGCCCAGCGAGCGAGGTGTCCTGAGGGGTCTTTTAACGTCGAAAGCCAGCATAATGCGTGGTGGTCAGTGACTACGTCAAAAGATCTGCCGTATAAATATGGGCGAAACTTTCCAAGCGGCCACACGATGGCTAAACGCTCCTTATCTGTTACGCTGTAATTGCTCTCCGCTTTGGTTAACGTGCGACTCGCATATGCCACGACGTATTCGGTGTGGCCAGGTTGACGCTGTGCTAACACGGCACCCAGGCCTACACCGCTTGCGTCGGTGTGCACCTCGGTTGGTGCTTTATGGTCAAAATGGCGAAGGATGGGTGGCGTCGTGAGAAGACGGCGCAAGGTGTCGAAGGCGTCGTCGCAGGCAGGGGACCATGACGTGATATCTTGAGTGCCGCCTAGGAGCTGAGTGAGAGGCGATATAATCGAGGCAAAGTTTCGAACGAATCGTCGGAAATAGGAACATAACCCGATGAAACTGCGGAGTTCCTTGATGGTAGTGGGTTTAGGGAATGCAGTGACGGCTCGTAGTTTCTCGGGATCTGGAAGCGTTCCGTCCTTGGAGACGACGTGGCCTAGAATTGCGAGCTGACGGACGGGAAATCGACATTTCCTCAGGTTCAGTTGCAAACTGGCGTTGCTCAAGCATGCGAGTACTTTTTCAAGGCGGCGCAGGTGCTTTGGGAAATCTGGGCAAAACACCACTGGGGCAAACACCACATAGCATGCGAGGGCTTATTGGGCAGCAGCCATCTCAGCTAAGTTCACGTTCTACGTGTCTTGCACAGGAACGTTCGAGGGTCATCACAGCCTACCGGAGGCAGGGACTTCCAGCCACCACACTTCACCACTTGCTGTTCCCGACTCGCCCCCATCTACCAGCGCTGCAGACTCTGGTGGACTTCATTGACGAGACTGGCATCGCAGCCTACCGCTGAGCCCGTGTTGCCCTCCCGCGCCTCCCCTTTCCGCCGGCTTACTTCTGCAGTGCTGAGCGAACCCTGACATTTCTCACTACCTTTCTGTCCTCTTTATTTCCCATTATCCCTTCCCCAAGACGCTGCGCCGTGCTCCCAGTTTGGGCTGCAGAAATAAGCGTCTTTTCCTACCATAATCACTACCACCACCACCACGTGACGCCTCCTGGCAAGAAAGTGCGTTCCACGCACGCCGCCTTGGCCATGAGTGGCGCTCCCTAACACTCCCAGGATAATACGTACATAAATACACAATAAAGTGGACGGGGGGACGGCCGCCTTCGTAGCTCAGTTGGTAGAGCATCGGACGCGACATCCGAAGGTCGTGGGTTCGGGTCCCACCGAAGGCAGGTTTGTCTTTTCGTCCACTTTAATTCCTTTCTACTTTCTCCACAATTAAAATACCACAAGTAACTTCCCCTATGCTTTCCTAGGCTTCATTGTCTGTTTGCTCATTAAGTTGTTTCTAACAAATAAAGAACGAGCCCTTGACCCCTTCCCTTTCGTTATTTCATAGCGTGGGCCTCGTTGCGGCAGACTTGGTGCCTTAGGTAGCATGCGAGGGCTTATTGGGCAGCAGCCATCTCAGCTAAGTTCACGTTCTACGTGACGCCTCCTGGCAAGAAAGTGCGTTCCACGCACGCCGCCTTGGCCATGAGTGGCGCTGCCTAACACTCCCAGGATAATACGTACATAAATACACAATAAAGTGGACGGGGGGACGGCCGCCTTCGTAGCTCAGTTGGTAGAGCATCGGACGCGACATCCGAAGGTCGTGGGTTCGGGTCCCACCGAAGGCAGGTTTGTCTTTTCGTCCACTTTAATTCCTTTCTACTTTCTCCACAATTAAAATACCACAAGTAACTTCCCCTATGCTTTCCTAGGCTTCATTGTCTGTTTGCTCATTAAATTGTCTTCTAGGTAGCACAGACAGATCTTCCATTTGAGGCCACGCAAAGCGGTATCCATCATTCTTTCGAACGTAGCAGGCGCGTTGCAAAGTCCGAAGGGCATGGCGGTAAATTCATGCAAGCCGTCTCGAGTAACAAAAGCGGTTTTTGGGCGATCAGCCTCTGCTATCAGTACCTGCCAGTAGCCGGATCGCAAGTCTAACGAAGAGAAGAACTCAGCTCCTTGCAAACAGTCCAAAGCATCATCAATGCGTGGTAGTGGGTAGGCGTCTTTCAGCGTGATCGTGTTCAATCGCCGAAAATCGATACAGAAGCGGATGGAACCGTCTTTCTTTGCGACGAGTACCACAAGAGAGGCCCACGGGCTCTGCGAAGGCTGAATCACGCGTCGATGTAGCATGTCATCGACCTGTTCTTGAATGACTCGACGTTCCGTGGCGAACACGCGATATGCTCTTTGTCGCTGGGGTGTGTGCGAGCCAGTGTCGATGTGGTGCGCGACGGTCGATGCACGGCCGAGGGTATTTTGGGAAACATCGAAAGAATGGCGGAAGTGCTGGAGTAGACTGAGGAGCTGACACCACTGGGAAGGTGTCAGGTCTTCGGCGACCAATGGGTTGAATACATGTTTCGATGCTGAGTCAGGCACGGAGACGACGCTCAGTTCACTGACGGCAGCAGAAGACACCTCGTCGGCGGCGGACACAATTCGCCCAGAACCGACTGGCTCAACATATCCAAGGCATTCGCGGCTTAGTAGTGATAACGGTGATGAAAGGTGATTATAAATAGGCATTGCACAGGAACGAGCAGTGAGGTCAAGAGCAGCGAAGGGCAACGGAAGCGCTACATGAGACTGGTATGGATGCTGAAGAGCGCGGCGGAATACAGGTGTCTTCTTTCACAAGTTTAGCTGAAGACTGGGCATCGACGGAGGCGAGGTGATCAAGTTGAGAAAGTTCAATCTCAGCCCGAGAGCATTCAATTACTGCATTGTGGCGAGAGAGAAAGTCCCATCCTAGGATGATGGCGTGTGAGCACGATAAAAGGACGTTGAACTCTATCGGTTATAAAACGTCCTGAATGAGCACACGGGCTGTGCAGACGGCGGTCGGGTGGACGGGTTGAGCACTGGCTGTACGAAGGGACAATCCCGACTTTGGCGTCGTGACTTTACGAAGCGAGCGGCAAAATCCGGCATCCATCACTGAAATAGGGCGCCAGTATCGACAAGAGCGAGTGTAGCGACATTTTCGATGAACACATCAATAACATTTTCAGGTGAAGGAAGAGGACTTCGGTATGTCGACACTTGCGCAGTTCTTGCCTCGGGAACTGCGTCGTCTAGTTTCCCTCTTCGTTAGATATTGGCCGTCGACGTATCGGGGACAGCGATCGGCGACGCGGGGAGGGCGAGCGGAGGTCTTCAAAGCGAGGGCGGTGATCGTTCTGGGAGCGAGATGGCGGTGGCTCGTAGGGTCGGTAATGCGCACATGCATCGCGTGGCCAATAGGGCGCTCATCGGTCCTCATCAAATGGCCGCACCTGGCGGGTGCAGAGCCTCGCGATGTGCCCGGGATACCTACATGCAAAGCATATAGGACGATTGTCCGGTGTACGCCACGGGTTAGCGAAGGCAGGGGTGGCCCAGGAAGGAGGAGGGCGGTGCACAGGCTGCTGGAAACGCCTTCGGGCACACTGCGGGGCACAGTGCGAGGCGCCATTGCAGCAACCGTAGCATACGTAACCGGTGCAGCCACAACATCATGCCGGCGGACGCCCTGCTGGCAGACATCCTGCTGGTGAACAGCCGGCAGAACCTCCGCGACCTCCTCTTGGATCACGTTACGGAGAGGAGACGGCAAAGGGCTGGTAGACTCCTGGGTGAAGGGGACCAGGGAAAGCTGTCGCGCGACATCCTCGCGGACAAAACCCTTGATCTCTGTGATCAACGACGCCTGTTCGGGGTCGGTGGTCAGGCTGCAGAGTGAGGCAGCATTCGGTGTGGGAAGTCGCCTTGTTCAGAGCTCGCTCCTTGCGCAGCTCCTCATAGATCTGGCACAAGCTAACGACATCGTCAACAGATCGTGGGTCCTTCGTCAATGGCATCTGAAACGCGTCATCATCAATGTCTTTCATGACGTGTTTGATGTTTTCACTTTCCGTCATGGCAGCATTCACGCGTCTGCACAGATCGACAACGTCTTCTATATAGCTGTTGAACGTGTCACCCGTGTCCCGTTCGCGTGTAGGCAAACGCTGCTCGGCTCGGAGCTTCCTGACGGCGGGCTGATCGAACACTTGCGTTATTGCCCTCTTGAACGTTGGTCACGTTCGTATATCAGCCTCATGATTTCTGAACCAAAGGCTGGCCACGCCGGCGAGCTAGAACGATACGTTGGTAAGCTTGGCCGAGTCATTCCATTTGTTGTTAATGCTCACCCGTTCATAAGACGAAAGCCACTCTTCAACGGCGTTGTCGTCGACTCCGGTGAAGATGGGAGGCTCCCGCTGGCGAAGAGTGCCAGAGCACAGGAGGGGTGGCGACGGGAGAGGCCGCTGGTCGGTGTCTGGCATGGCAGAGGGTAGCGTCCGAGAACGGAGTTCCAGGATGGTAGAGTGGAACGGTACCGCGCACGGCTCCACCAAATATAAAGGAGATTTATTTGAGATCAAGGAGATCAAGCGGCTGCCGGTTGAAGGATCTGCCAAGCGCGTTCTCTGAGCTCGAGCTCCCTGCTGCACCGCACGATGCTGCTGCCCCTGCGCCGGTGTTCTTCTTCTTCATTACAATATATTGAAACAAGGCGTGCTCTAGCGACACTTGAAGATACCGCGACTGAATAAGCCTACTCAGCTGGGACGGTTCACTTAGCGCGCACCACACAAACCTCAACGTCTTCTTTCACACTGACTCACAGCTGGTGCCGATATACTCTGCTACAATCGCTTCCCGCGCAGAAAGGAGCCAATCTGGCGACCTAGGGGAATGGCACGACAGGGGGGTCGTAGTATGGTTTGAGCCGCGGTACGTGCAGTTTCACGTCCTCGACAACGGTGGTCGGAAGATGGTTCAAGGGTCTCGACGGCATAGTTCGCTCCAGATGTGTGCGCGACAACACGGTAAGGTCCATGATAGCATGAGCGAAGCTTGGTGGAAAGTCCGGGAGTAGTCGATGGTACCCAGAGCCAAACCAGCATCCCCGAAGTGTAGTGGGCATTAGAGGCAGAAGCGTTGTGGTGGAATTTCTGGCGCGATTCGTCTTGCGCGGTGAAAGAGCGGCCGAGTTGACTGCACTCTTTGGCATATGCAGCTGCTTCGGTAGCAGATGTCGCTTCAGTAAGATCGGGTGATTAGGGGAAAATGGTATCCATTGATCAGGATGGTTCACGTCCATATAACAGAAAGAAAGGAGACAAGCCAGTGGTGGTTTGCGGCGCAGTTATACGCGTAGGGGAGGAAAGGATGCATCCAATCCCGATTTCAGTGGTCTTCTGACACGTACATGGCGAGCATGTCTCCAAGGCTGCGATTGAAATGCTCAGTCATGCCGTTTGTTTGGGGATGGTACGCAGACGTGGTGCGGTTAATAATGCGACTGACAACCCGCGGCGCGGCGTGATCCTTGCGCTTACGAGCGCGCTGCCCAGTGCTATGCCGAGCGAGTAGCCACACTTGCCGGCGGCGGAAACGCCATCACTTTGGTGCGGCCACTGTCGAACCACCGGCTGCCTTTGCGCGCGGCGGGACGTGCTTCTTCGTGCTGCTGCTGACACACTCTCTTCTCTTTTCTTTCTACTCCTATACCTTTATGTCCCCTATCGCCTTCCCCTAAGGCGCTTAGCCGTGTCCGCAGTATGGGAGACAGAAATTAGCGCCTTTTTCCTTTCCTTTATAATCTCTACCACCACCACACTCTTTCAGCAGTGCCTGAATGGCATGGGATAGGAAGACACGGGAATTCACGTGGTGCTCCATGTCGTAAAATGAGACTATGAGGAATCAAGCAGGCGACGTCTTTCGACGTGGCAGCTGGTAGCACAGAGGTTGCGGCATAGCATGTGAGATGGTCGACAGTGACTATGATCCATCTGTTTCCGTCAGAGGTGTTGGGAAGCGGGCCATAGAGATCGATTCCGACGCATTCGAATGGTCGTGCTGGGCAAGGTAGGTGTTGCAGAGGCCCAACAGTGCTGTGGGGCGGTTTCATCCGGCGTTGGCATGCGGGACACGACCTGACATATTGGCGAACGTATCGGTACATGCCGCGCCAGTAATACCTCATTCGAAGGCGGGAATACGTTTTGAACACACTAGTGTGGCCACATTGAGGGTCGTCGTGGAAGCCTGAGCAGATGTCGGAGCGTAGGTGACGGAGAATAACGAGAAGCCACCTGCGGCCGTCGGCGGGAGAAATTCGTCAATACAACAAGCCTTCACGCACGAGAAAATGTTGAGCCTGATGGCGAAGGTATCACGGGACGGGGCTATGCGAATCGTTGGATAGGACGTCAAGCACGGAAGCGATCCAAGGATCCTCGGACTCTTCGGCCGGCATGTCGGTGATTCTAAGAGACGAGGTGCCGTAGGTGGGAGTTGCTGAGTGGTCAGGGTCAGACGGCAGACGTGAACGGGATAGGGCGTCAGCGCCAGAATGTCTGAGCCCGAGTGATAAACAAGGCGTATGTCATATTCCTAAAGTCGTACCAACGAGCGAGGCGGCCAGTCTTGTCTTTCATAGACGATAGCCAGCACAGGGCATGGTGGTCAGTAACGACGTCGGAACTGGCGCCCGTAAAGGTAGGTGCGAATATGCCGATCGCAGAGATAATTGCCAGACATTCCTTCTCTGTTACAGAATAGTTAGCTTCTGGTTTTGTGAAGGTGCGACTGGCATATCCTAAAACATACTCGTCAAAGCCGTTTTTTCGTTGTGCAAGAATGGCACCATAACCTACGCCGCTGGCGTCTGTACAGATTTCAGTAGGTGCACTAGGATCAAAGTGGAGCAACACTGCGGGCGACGTCAGAAGCTGTCGGAGCGTCGTGAATGATTCGTCGCAACCGGAATTCCAAGCCGACAAGTTGGCGCTACCAGATAGAAGCCGAGTCAAAGGGGCGATGATCATGGCGAAGTTACGGATAAAACGCCGAAAGTATGAACACAACCCTATGAAACTTCGGAGCTCCTTTAGTGAAGTTCGCTTCGGGTACTCGGCAACTGCGCACAGTTCTGCTGGATCTGGTTGAATTCCGTCTTTAGAGACGACGTGGCCTAGAATTGTCAGCTTTCGAGCAGCGAAGTGGTAATATTTCAAGTTAAATTGCAAGCCGGTGGCTCTGAGAAACTCAAGAACTTGCTCAAGGCGAGCGAGATGGGACTCACAGCTAGCAGAAAATAACACGATGTCGTCTGAGTAGCAAAGGCACGTGTGCCACTTGAGCCCCCTGAGAATTGTGTCCATGATCTGCTCAAAAGTGGGAGGCCATTACAAAGGCCGAACGTAGGTTAAATTAATATAACCCTTAAGGGGCCACAGAAGCCGTTCTAGCGCGGTCCGCTTCAGCCATCGGCACTAGCCAGTACCCAGAGAGCAAATCAAGCGAAGTGAAATATTCGGCACCTTGAAAGCAATCCAGAGCATCGTCGTTTCGGGGCAGGGGATAAACGTCTTTGCGTGTGATCTTGTTGAGCCGGCGATAATCTACGCTAACCCTGATGGAACCGTCCTTTTTTCGCACCAGCACGACTGGAGATGCCACACCACGCTGCAACATGTCCTCGACTTGTTCACTGATGATGTTGCGCTCGACTTGTGATACCCTGTACGGAAGCTGGCGCGGTGGCGCATGGTGAGTGGTTTCAATACGGTGCACAACCGTTGACGTGCGGCCCAAGGAAGGTTGTCCTTCCTTATTATTCCGGGCCTCGCCACAGTGGTCTAGTGGCTATGGTACTCGGCTGCTGATCCGAGGGTCGCGGGATGAAATCCCGGCCCCGGCGGCTGCATTTCGATGGAGGCGAAATGTTGAGGTCCGTCTACTGTGCGATATCAGTGCACGTTAAAGAACCCCAGGTGGTTGAAATTTCCGGAGACCTCCACTACGGCGTCCCCCACAATCAATGGCGGTTTTGATACGTAAAACCCGACAAATGAAAGCAAACCTTGTTTCAACGGGGAAACAAATGATTGCATCCGATATGTGGGTTGTACTTCCCAACGTGAACGACTTAGGCGCGACAATATTTACGTCGGGAAAATATTTATGCCGGTGTACATGCAGTTACACAGGCGTTGTTATTCGTCCTTCCGGCCTGTGTGAGGTTCCTGCGCCCCCACGTCGTAGATCGTGCGGGGTTCCGGACTACTTTTACTTAACGCGCACGCTGCGGATCTTTACTCCTCAACTACGCACAAATCTCCTACCAACACTACATAGCAGGTCAAGATCCGGTGCCTCTATATACGGTGTGGCCGATGAACGGTTGTGCGGCGCGAGCAGTCGGTTTTGAACCGGAAAGTGTTTTATGCGGGGATCCACCAAGAAATCTGTGACGTGCTTCCGTAATGGAAGCAGATGTCTGAAAAATAAACGCGCATTTGAGATTCAAAAAGTACCACCCGCTGGGATCCGAACCCACAAACAGCCAGGGTGCTGCGGTAGAAGCTGGAAGTGCTATACCGACCACGCCACTGAACGACTTGGGAGAGGGAGGAAAAGACAGGCCTTATATATTTACCGTACAGCTTTACAGTTTGCATCTAATTCATGTTAGGTTAAAAACTTATTTAACAAGGAAAATTCTTCTTAAATTAACATCGCCTCCCTTTCACTGCACCATTGGTTTTCAGCGGTGGCACTGCTAGCTAGGAACGATGGCGCGAAGTTGCAAATTGTCGCGTTAATATGCACGCCGCCAGTTAGCGTTTCAGTTGTTTCGACCCCTCTATCGCCGCGCGGGCTTCGGCGTTCTGCCGGCGCATTGCTTCAGCCACGGCCGCTACCTAATTTGTCCTGTGTGACGTATATGATAGTCAGTTTCGTAGTGGTGCGCTTTACTCCAGGAAATCAAAGACTGGCGTAGACAAGCAAAATATACGACTTTCGCACAACTAAGTGTGCGTTCACCGAGACACAGAGTTCGCTTACGCTCCCAAACAAGTCTTCTCTTGGGGCAAGAAACATACTGAGCCATTTTTGCCTTGCCTTGAGCACGTTGTGTACAATATACCATTGTCTTGCGACAAATTTTACGTAGGAGAGACAGGCGGAATCCTGAATGACAGGCTTCCTGAACATAACAATAACGTCACAGGCTTTGATAGAGGCCGTCTTGGCATTCATTGTAAGCATTGTGGTTGTCGTCCTCAGTTTACAAAAACTGAAATTCTAGCAAGAAGCCCCTCCCAGTTGACGCGGGAAATAATAGAGCACATATAATAATAGAGGCACATAATAATAGAGGCACATAATAGAGGCACAGTTAAGTGTGTACGCACCCCGTCTGTCGCTCTCTTGGAAAAAGAGATTGCATGTCTTTCCGCGGACAAGCCACAGATCACCGCTTTAGAAATATGCACATAGCATTTTGTGGTGATGAAATTTGCATATTCTTTTGTGCGCGTGTTTTTATCAGGAGGTGATGATATTTGCGTGTTGTTTTGTGTGTTTGTTTTTATCAAGTGTGTAATGCTTGTGACAAAGCGCTCATATATATGTATTTATGTACGTTTGTCACATTAATAGAATCAGTTGAAAGTCGGCGCTCCGTGGTGTGGGTATGTTTCAATATCGTCGTCCCTGTGCTCGCGCTGTTTCCTTTCCAACGATGCCTGACCAACTACCCTTCAAGTCCATTCTATTACCATCATATGCTTGCAAGGTTTCACCGTATGCGGACGCTCCTGCTTTATGCGAGGTTTGCGCAGGGTGCTGGCGCGTTAAATGCATTGTATGGTCTCGATTGAAATTTGCCGTTCCAGAGCTTTCGCTTGCGTGCAACTCTCGAGGATCCCTGTGCAGTGTCGAGGTACCACTGACGTACACATAGAACGGGGACTCCAGACCACCCAACCCATCTCTCGCCCCTTGATTGGCCAGCTTGCCACTTATGTGCGAAGACAAGTTTCACTTTTTTGTTATACCGATTCCTATGACGCAGCGATCAACCACTTTTTTTAATCACGAAACTCGCTAGCAGACGTTGCCTGCGTCGGCGTTATCTCTCGCAGGCCAGGGTGGGTTCTCGTTCCTTGCGAGCTGGTACAGCGTCGATTGCAGAAAGACCGTTTCCATAGTCAATGCGCGCTATTGGCTACACCCACACACACTCATGTTGTTTTCTGCGGTGTGGAGTTCCTGTTTCGGTTTTAGGTAGGGTGAAGGACGCGGTCACCGACAACGCTAGGCTGTAAGGAGCATCGCCCCTCAAAGAAGCCAAAGACACTGTGCGTCGATTTGTCCGGTGCACAGCGTCTCGCAAAGCGCGTTCGTGCATAAATCGGTACCGTAAGAGCATGTATCCTCCCCTGTGGCGAAGCTATGCACTAACACATAGTGTAAAGGGTTGGGACGGTGTCAAGCCGAAGCTGTTCTGCATCTGCCACTGTCTGCGGTGCGAGGCAAACGTATTGGCGTGGAGCTCGGTACGAAACTTCTAGAAGCGCTCGCTGCGCCTGGCACTGGCTTACGATGCGTTTCCCGTAGCCTCGAAAGACGAGGAAATGCGGGTGGGCCGGAGACAAACCCGGAACAGCCAAGTGCCCATCAGCTTCGCTGCAGCGCTGGCCTTGAGCCAATAGTGGAAGACTCACTAGTTAATAGCGTGATAGCCTCAAATAGCTCGTTTCGCAGAAATACCGATGTCGTATCCATTGGTTGTGAGCGAAAAATAAGCGTCCTACGTAGGCGGAAATTCGAGGTAGAAGCAAATAACGAAATAAAAACTAAGAGAACATGGAACAAGGTAAAACATGGACAAATAAGAAGACACACTGTACAGATGCGTCTGATTTTTTTATTCGCGTTTTGTGTAGCGTTGCACACATGTCAATATGAACTGTTGCCAACTAGTTCAAGTCTCCATTAGGATGATGTCATCTTTATGGGCGGCTTTTGGTACCGTATCTCTTCAAATAACGGAAGACGACGAGCGAGGCCACGAAGTAACGCAAGTAACTCTCCCTCGTGATGTCTATCAAGTGGTATCATGAGGATTACACGGCTAGGTGACTGAATAGGAAGACAAGCGGAAGAGTGTGCTGTGAGAATAGGGTTAGTTATCGCTATCGCGCTGAATTCTTAAAGGGCCTTCCGGCAATTTTTCAGTGTCCGCTGATATCAGCGAAATTTTCAGTGCATCTTCTCGTCGGTACTCTAATAACATATGGCAAGGCAGGCTCTTGAAGGCATGTACTTTTCCCGCAAATGACTTTTAACATATTTCCCGGATTTCCATCGCGATCACCGTGTAATTTTGGAATAATTACCTCCAACGGCCTTTTGATGGCACGCCTACCCAAACAGGCTGGCCATCAAAAACAAAACGGCGATATTTCTGCGCTCAAATCATCGCACTAGAGTTCAGAAAAGCTGGCACAACGCAATAAATAATCTGATGACCTCGTCAATGTTATTTTTAGGCCCCAGCTCCGTATATCTGATGGCGGTGAGCTTGTGACGTCGGTGCATACTCACCACGAAGCCTCTACCTGTTTGCGTTCCAAGACACTGGTCAGCCGGTTATAATGAATTATTGGTGCATTTCTGAGCAAACTCACCCACCCTGGCTGCTAGAGGACTATGAGCGTCATTGCAAAATATCGATATCAAAACATGGTGAAAAAACAACCGGAGTTTCCCTTTAAGGCGAAGCTCTAGGGTCCATAAATTTTTCTGCTGTTCTTATAGAGGAAATGCCTTGCAAAATGTCGCGTTTTTTTTCTAATCGGGCAGCTCAAAGCTTTCTTCGCTTTAATTTCCAGACACCGTTCAAGAGCCGCAATGTGCAACCACTAATAGCCTCGGAAGCCGCAGTGGTAACAGGGATTGGTCTTGTTACCATTCTTCAAAGAATAGTCTAACAGAGTGCTATCGAAAAGATTATTTCTACAAAGCAGATAAAGACACCTGCAGCTTCTTGGGTTACTTGGGATGCAACGGGTCACAAAACAGATTCCCTTCGCTTGAAGCCTGCATTGACTTATGTCGGTAAGATGTTGTTGGTAATTTGTCAATCAATCAACCATGCAGTCCAATATCATTATTTTCACCAAGAACTAAACATTAACGGTGAGAACAGGTGGCCGGGACAAAATCCGTGCAGCGGCAGCTCTTTTCCCAGCCCGAGCCACCAATCCGTTGCCAAACGACACAAGTCAGCCCTTGATAAGACTATTTAAAGAAGAAGAAAAAAAAACTGGCAGATCCCACGTGCAGCGGGAATCAAGGAAATGCTAAGCACGCATAAGGAACGTAAAATGTATTTGCAGTGTTGTCTCACTATACCCAGTTTGGTACATATGAAGTTAACGAAACGGCCGCAAGAGCACCAAGCCGCTCATACACCCATGTCACGGCTCTAACGTTATGGCTTGTCATTTACGTTCGCCATGCAGTTGTGTCGTGCCATAGCAATTTTGGTATACATCCCTTTAAGCAAACGAGTGGTATGTAGATTATACCGCTAATGACATGCATGTAACAATTTTCATGTTATGACCTGTCATTTATGATCGTCATGCAGTCATGTTGTGCCAAACCAATTTTCGTATAGGCTCCGTGCAGCCGAGTTTTCCATGTGCGACATCAGCGCCTGAATGCACTGCCTGGCGGAGAGAAGAAGCAATATTGGGCAGACTGTGACAGGAAAATACGCGAACGCGATGCGCGTCTCCAACTCAATAGCAGCAGCGACCGCCCGTCTCACCTTCTTTCGTTTTATTTCCTTTGAGACGCGCGCTCAAAACCTGCGGGAAAATGTTCCAAAGGGCGACGCCGCGAGCGTTCGTATAGTTCGCAGCACGCCCGGAAAGCAGCGAACACGCGCGTCGCTGTCGCCTCGGTTGCCACCGTGTGCGCGCGTCTCATACGTGCGACCCAAGCGGCCAATGTCAGCTATACTGAGCCGTCCGACGAGAGCAACGTTGCGCCCTCTGGTCAGTTGACGGAGCCCATAAATCCCATTAACGAAACGGCAGTATAGCGCCAGGACCATGGCATGTAAATCATGCCGGTCATGACACGTGTGCCATGATTCTAATGTTATGACCTGTCGTTTACGTTCGTCATGCTGTCGTGTTGTGCCATAGCAATTTTGGTATACATCCGATTAACTAAAAGCCTGGCATGTAAATCATGCCGCCCATGACATGCATGTTATGCTTTTAATGCTATGACCTGTAAGTTATGTTCGTCATGCAGTCATATTGTTGCATACCAATTATCCTACACATCCCACTAACGAAACGGCCGATAGAGCACCAAGACCATGGCATGTAAATCATTTCGCTCATGACATGCATGTCATGATTTTCATGTTATGACCTGTCATTTACGTTCGTGATGCAATCATCTTGTGGCATGCCAATTTTCGTATACATCCCGTTAACGAAACGCGTGGCATGTAAATCATGTCGGCCATGACATGCATATCATCATTTTCGTGTTGTGACCCGTCAGTCATGTTAACCATGCAGTCATGTTTTGGCATGCCAATTTTCGTATACATCCCATTAACGAAACGGCCAGGAGAGCACCAAGACCGTCGCATGCAAATCATGTCACTCATGACGTGCATATCATGATTTCGTGTTATGACCTGTCATTTATGTTTGTGCCGCAGTCATGTTGTGGCATGCCAACTTGCGTATATGTCCCATTAACTGAACGCGTGGCACGTAAATCATGTCACTCATGTCATGCATGTCATGATTTTCATGTTATGACCTGTCATTTATGTTCACCATGCAGACATATTGTGGCATACCAATTTTTGCATACATCACATTAACGAGACGACCAGAAGAGCACCAAGACTGTGACATGTAAATCATGCCGCTTATGACATGCATGTCATGATTTTCATGTTATTACCTGCCATTTATGTTCGTCAGGCAGTCATATTGTGCCATACCAATTTTGGCATACATCCCATTAGTGAAACGGCGAGGTGAGCACCAAGACCGTGGCATGTAAATCATGCCGCTCATGACATGCACATCATGATTTTCACGTTATGACCTATCATTTATGTTCGTCATGTAGTCATGATGTGGCATACCAATTTTCGTAAGGATTCGATTAGCGAAACGGCCAGGAGAGCACAAAATCGTAGGCGGCTAGATAGATAGATAGATACGCTCAAACTCGCCGAAGTTCGCTAAGAAATGCTTCGCATTTAAAAGATACTGACAATTGAAATTTCATTCAAGCAGTTTCTGAATAGTTACATATTAGTGTCAAAGTTCCATATTGGTGTCAAAACTTTTACGTTGGAACCACCCAAAGAAGCTTTATATAAAGGTGGAATGCGAATAAAGGAGGAACAAGGAAGACGATAAGAGAGAAGACACTGCAAGGTACGAAGGATATCAAAAAGGCCTAAATTTGCCTCATTTCAAGCATGTTTTTCATCAAACCATAGAAGGTCTGCCTCAAGCCACAGCGAAACCACAGCGTACTCATTGGTAGAAACCACAGGTGGAATCCACATCGTACTCATTGCAGATTCTTAAAAGAGCGCCGACACAATTTTGAGGGAGAACGAAACAGGAGGGACATCTTTCCCGTTCTTGGCAAGTGTAGTTAGCGTACCCCGTGGCAAGAAACCCCAAATAAGGCATTTTGGTTTTAAAGTTTTCTTGGGCCATCATCTGCAAGCCAGGCCCATCGCAACTGACAATACGATGACTTGTGAACACAGTCGCCTAAAACCGCCGAAATCGCTGCTTTGGTTGCTGGACGACAACCAAATTATCGTTGTTTCCATGAAGCACGTACAATAGAGAGCAGCCGATAGAATCGCTGCGACTTCATCACGAGTTGTTATCCTCACGTGACCTGGACCTGCGTCCGACTGTGTTGAGACGTCCCTTTGATGCCGCCCCCTCGAAATCGAAACCGAAAGATTGTTTTTGAAGCAGCGGTATTAAACACTGCTCGCAGGAGCAGTGCTATGTACTGGTCGGCTCTGCCGAACAGAAGCGATCGTTCCACCTAACTGCCACCAAATGATGCACTGTCTGTAAATGTGTATTAACCATCCTGTATATAAATTCAAGTTGTGTTTGTGTGAGAGAAAGGTTGGTCTCCATCCTTGAAGCAGAGAACGCAACGAGGGACATGCAGTAGGGAAAAGGTTTCCACCCATCCTACATCGCAATGGTGACGTCAGCTGGTGGAGCTCGGCTCTACTAGGAAGCAGAGGAGAAGGAGGAAGGAGAATGTGGGAGCCGAGTACAAGGTCACCACAACCAAACCACCTTCTGTTTAAAAATTACTACCGTGGACAAGGCAGGCCAGAAGTAGCGGGTCTTGATGTGGTCGTAGGTCTTGATAAAGCCTAAGCGACAGGCTGGAGCATTGTCTTGAAAGGCCTTTAATACTCGAAGGTGAAGGCGGAAAGGTAGTACGGGTAACCTTATTGCCCGTGGTCTAGTACACCATCTTGAAGACGAAAATAGAGCAGCTCGCGGCGCCAGTGGCTGTTTGGTCGTTGAGCAATTCCTCGAAGATGATCAATGTGTGTACGACAGTAGGACTCGGCTTTCTGAAGCGAACAGAAATCCGAGTGGGATAGAGGGAGAGTGGGATCTAGTGACACCAACAAGAGCTCGATCATTATGCACAGGCGGTAGCGGCAGCACCGTGACAACATCGCTCATACCTTGTCGCATCTGTTACAGCTGACGTTGTCGACACGCCGTGGATGCCTTGTCCCTTTGTGCTACCCTGCAGCCCGACCGACTCGTCTTGGGGTACTACGACTGCGATCCGCCGGAACTTCGACACACTGCAAGTGACGCCCCTCGTCGCGGCAACACGTCAGCTGCGTGCTGTGGAGCTCGTCGAAGAGGCAGCTGCGCAGGGGTGGTTCCTTGGCGCGCAGTTGATAAAAGCTGGACATCCTCACGGTGGACCACAGGCGGTAGCGGCAGCACCGTGACAACATCGCTCATACCTTGTCGCATCTGTTACAGCTGACGTTGTCGACACGCCGTGGATGCCTTGTCCCTTTGTGCTATCCTGCAGCCCGACCGACTCGTCTTGGGGTACTACGACTGCGATCCGCCGGAACTTCGACACACTGCAAGTGACGCCCCTCGTCGCGGCAACACGTCAGCTGCGTGCTGTGGAGCTCGTCGAAGAGGCAGCTGCGCAGGGGTGGTTCCTTGGCGCGCAGTTGATAAAAGCTGGACATCCTCACGGTGGACCACAGGCGGTAGCGGCAGCACCGTGACAACATCGCTCATACCTTGTCGCATCTGTTACAGGTTTGTTGTACTACGCTTTTGTTGAAGAACGTTGCTTTTGGTGCTGCTGCCGCTGCTGCCTTGCTCTCCGCCATATTGTGACAACTGTGTTTTTGTTTTTTGCTTTGACTGAAGCAATGCCTGACACCTGTTTTTCTTGTCAGCTTGCCCTTTCAGACGAATGTGGCGCTGTCAAGTGTTCTGAATGTACCAAACGCTATCATTTTGGCAAGTGTGCCGGAATTTTAGAAAAATCCTACAAGGGAAAACCCGAAAGTACAAAGAAAACTTGGCGTTGTCAGAGCTGTAGAAGTACCGGAAAATATAGTGAGAGTGGGGAGGATTCATCTGATGTGAATGTAGCAGCAATTCTTGTTTCAATAAACTCTAGACTCGAGAAACTTCCTCCACTCATGGAAAAGGTTGAGGGTATGGAACAATCGTTGATGTTCATGTCTCGCACGTTTGAGGAGCTGAAAAATACGATCAGTGCCCAGGAAAGTGAAATCAAGATACTAAAAAAGAAAGTTGCTGAATTAGAAAGTAAAGAGTGTAATAATCACTCGCTGCAAGCTCAGCTTCACAAGGAAGTATGTGACCTCGAGTACAAAAGTCGCCAACTAAACCTAGAAATTCAGGGAGTGCCTGCTGTGCAGGGCGAAAACCTTGTGTCAGTTCTAAACCAAGTCGCGGACAAGCTTGATGTCCCACGCCTTTCTGAACAGGACATAGTCTGTGCCCATAGGCTGCCTGCACGACAGAATAATATTCCAGGAATAATTGTTCGGTTTACTAGGCAGTCATTCAAGGATCTCTGGATGAGGAATAAAAGAAAGCTGAAGGATGCACAGCCACGCATATTCATCCAGGATAATCTAACCCGGCACAGCAGGCAACTTTTGAAAGCAACAAAGGATTGGGCACGAGAAAACAGCTTTAAGTTTGCATGGTACGCGCATGGGAAAGTGTTTCTCCGAAAATGTGAAGGAGCACGCGCAGTGCATGTGAAATCTTCAGATGACCTTATCAGTTTGCAACTAACCTAAACTGCCTGCCATGTTATATTCCACCAAGAATGCGCTACACGATGGCTATGAATGAATATTACTTGCCAGACGAGCTTGGTAGAGTAGTGTCTAATCTAGGCCCCAGTGCACTAACATGTATTCATTTAAATACTAGATCGGTAAAAAATAAAATGATCGGCCTCGAAGAATTCTTTGGTGAATTTTTATTTGAGTTCTCTTGCATCATGCTCACAGAAACATGGAGCACTTGCGAACATGACGTCTTTAAAATGGTGGGATATCAAACACATTATCTTAATAGAGAAGAGGGTCGTGGAGGCGGAGTTTCGATACTAACAGATCGGTATATGAAATGCCAGATACTTGATCGCTTTTCCGCTCGCACGCCTGACTATGAAATACTTTCCGTACTAAGTGGTCATACATTATTTAGCGTCTGTTACCGGCCACCAAACGGCAATTCTGCAAAATTTCTTGACTTTTACGACCAATTTCTAGCAGACATTTCCGATGCGAAGTACGAGTTAATATCTGCCGGGGATTTTAATATTGATATGAGCAATAGCAATACGACTACTACGAACTTTGAAAACATTATCCACTCGAACGGTTTCATCAATGTCATT
Source organism: Hyalomma asiaticum (assembly GCA_013339685.2). NCBI lineage: Eukaryota > Metazoa > Arthropoda > Arachnida > Ixodida > Ixodidae > Hyalomma > Hyalomma asiaticum. The sequence goes on along the minus strand of CM023484.1, from coordinate 139,428,495 downwards.
AATCAACCAACACGTATAACAACCGATTCCCAGTCTGTATTAGATCTATTCATTACAAACCGCTCACAATCATGCATGAAGTCGGGTGTCTTGTCGTGTGCTATTAGTGATCATTTGCCCATATTCTTGTGCTCAGGGAAATGGCGCATGCGTGCGTCTACGACCATTTTTTATCAATCATTTACAGAATCGGCCCTCGACTCCTTTCGTGAAACACTAAGTAGAAAGAACTGGGATGTAATTTACAGAGCCAGTAACGTTGAGCAAGCGTATGATTCATTCATTGCAGCATTCAAACAAACGTATGAAATGCACTTTCCTGTGAAAATGCGTAAGAAAAATAGGAAAATACGCAAACCATGGATAACGCCAGAGTTACGCAAAGAGATTAAAAAGAAAGACCAGTTATATTGGAAATTCATCGCTTCTCGTCGTCCAGAGGATCTGGCTGTGTTTAAACAATATAGAAATATATTAACTAAGAGGCTTCGATTAGCGAGAAAAGAGCACTATACATCTGTTTTAGAAACTCAAACGGGAAGGCGTGAGGTGTTTTGGAATAGGTTGAATGCCTTACTGAATCCAGACCGAGCACAGTGTGACACATTAAATTTGAAAGTCGGTGGTAAGGAGCTTTCTGGTGCTAAACTAGCTAACGCATTCAATCATTTTCAAACGAATATAGCCATTGACCAAATATCATCTGATGTACCTGTTGATTTAGAACAACAAACTGAAAAGTCCCTGTTCTTGCACCCTGTGACATCAAGTGAGGTATTAACTATAATTAAAAACTTGAATAATAGTAGTAGTAATGACATAGACGGTGTCCAGATAAGACCAGTGAAGTTTGTTGCAGATATCCTAGTGCCTATTCTTGTTCATATATACAATCTTAGTTTAAAGACCTCCGTGTTTCCCAGTAACATGCAAATTGCAAAAGTAGTAATGTTGTATAAGAAGGGTGATCATAATGAATTAGGAAATTACAGACCTATTTCTGTTTTGCCAATTTTCTCAAAAGTCCTCGAGAAGCTAATACATAAGAGAATCATAAATTTCATTGAAAAAAACAAACTGCTCACTGAATGCCAATTCGGTTTCCGTAAAAACAAATCCACAGAGCTGGCATTGCTTCAACAGAAAGAGTATATTTTAACCCAGTTCGAAAAGAAACTAATCACGGTTGGGGTGTTCATTGATTATACGAAAGCATTCGACTTGGTTAATCATGAAATTCTAATAAAGAAGCTAAGTTGTTATGGCATACGGGGTTGTGTACTTGAACTAATAAGGTCATACCTAAGCAACCGGCAACAAATAGTCGAAATCGATAAGGCACGCTCAAAGGCTCTAAGGGTACCCTGCGGAGTTCCGCAGGGGAGCATATTAGGTCCTCTGTTGTTCATTTTATATATTAATGATATTGTACGTATCAATTCTAGCGCAAAGTTCATTATATATGCCGACGACACCAGCATTTTCTTTTCTGGTAACAATATGCATGACCTCATAGGTATTTGTAATGACACATTACAAAAATTAGCAGAATGGTCATTAAGAAATGGCATGAAAATCAATGAAAGTAAAACAAAGGCTGTTATTTTCAGAGCAAAGAATAAAGAATTACCCCCCATGCAGATATAGTTTTAAATGGTCGCAGCATTGAAATTGTCGATAATTTTAAGAGTTTAGGAGTGGTATTTTCTGCAAGTATGTCCTGGGATAGCCATGTCAATGCAGTAGTCAAAAAGTGTGCTGGCATAACAGGAATAGTTGGTCGCCTCAAATATCTTCTCTCCACGCGGGTGAAATTAACTATTTATAATTCGCTGTTCTGCTCTTATTTAAACTACTGTATACTTGTCTGGGGCACAACGACATTTTCTAACCTACAAAAAATACATAAAATGCAAAAAAAGTTCCTTCGGTTTACTTATAATGTGCCTTTTGGGACAGCAACTTCTGACCTGTTTATTGATGCTAACATTATCACCATTCATCAGCTGTATCGCTATAGACTAAGTGTTCGTTTTAAATTTGAAATTAAAGACAACTTAGAGTACTTAAGAGAGATTGCGTGCCTGGAAAAGAAAAAACAGAGTTATGCGACACGAAAAGGGGAGACATGGATGGTACCGGCCGCTCGTTTAAACTCCTCAACGCAGCGTTTGTGCCATACCTTGCCTTCCCTTCTCAATTATTACATATTAACAAATTTTGACCTTTTTTGCTGTTCATCAGGCAAGCTACGCCTGAAATTTGTAAACGGTATTGATTACTAATATGTATATATTTCGTTTCTGATATTTTGATTATTTTTTATTATCTTGTTCCAGTGTTTCTCGAATGATGTAGAGTCTTCACAATGATGTATTTTTTTTTCTGATTTCTTTTTTTTCAAATTGTATATAAAACTGTCGGTGTGCTGCCGTGAGCCCTTGTAAATGGGGGCGGCGAGCTCGTCAAGCTGTCTGGAGACAGCTTTTTTTCGCCGCTCCTCTGTCTGTGAAATGGACATAAATAAAGATTGATTGATTGATTGATTGATTGATTGAATTATAATCATCAAAAGTGAAATTTACTCTTAAAGATGACAAAAAACCCGACGTTTCAGGTCCCACTCGGACCCTTCTTCAGGGGTGACTGCAGGGCACCAGATGATTTACTTTTGATGATTATAATTTGGTTGGTGTTCCCCTTTTTTCACCTTGAAGTAGGCTCTGCGTTCGAACGAGGCGGCGTAGACTCCTTGTGCGCGTTATCACGAGACGGCGAAAGTGGGCAGTGAGACGCGGCGTCTGCATTATGATAGCATTTTCCAGACTTGTCGATCATGAGGAACTAATATTCTTGGAAGCAGAAGACCCACCAACTGAAGCGTCCGGGCATGTTCTTTAACGATGACAGCCAGCACTGCGTCTATTCCTTGTGCGCTTGCATAAGTGTGAAGGAAGATGGCTCCCCTCTGGTCGAAGTGGCCAAGCACAGGTCATGAAGGGAGGTGTAGCTTCAGAGACCTTGTAAAAGGGGCAAAAGAGGCGCCAGTGATGACGACATTATGTAAGGGATCCGCTATTACGGAAAAATTGCGTACAAAACGTCGAAGGTAAGACGGCAGGCCGAAGAAGCTGCGTAATGTCCTTTTGTTCGATGGTCGCGCGAGTAGAAGCACAGCAGCTACATGGACAAGGTCGAGTTGGATGCTAGCCTTGGAAACATGCGCTAAATCTTTGACGCTTTTGTTGGCGAATGAGCATTTCTTTGTATTAAGCTGGAGACCGGCGTTTGAAAGGCACCGCATGATTTTGTCTAATCCTGAGAGGTGTTGGTTGAAGCTCGAATACGACGATGTTGTCCATATAACAGAAGCAGGTCGTCTGTTTTACGCCACAAAGAACTGTGTCAATCATGCGTAAAGAGTGGCTGGAGCCGTGAAGAGGACAACAGGGCTTACAATAAATACCTCAAATCCGCCCGGCATGGCAAAAGCAGTTTCTTTCTTATGAGCCTCATTAGTGGTAATTTGCGAATATGCTGATCGTAGATCAACACTGGAATACTACGATCCCTGTAGTCTCTCCAAGCCGTCATGAATACGAAGCATGGCATATACGTCCTTCCGTGTGATCTTATTCAGTGCTCGGTAATCCACGCAAAAGCGAATGCAGCCATTTTTTTCTTGGCAAGGACGACGGCAGATACCCAGTGAGTAGATGCAGGCCGGATAATATTTCGTGCTAGTATGCCATCAACTTGACCTTGAATAATCTTCCGCTCCGACTGCCAAAACTCGGTATGGGTGACGGCGTATTGTGCGGGAACCATCACTTTCAATGCGGTGTGCAGCCACAGGATTCTGGCCAAACGCGGTGGCACAGGTAGAGAGGCAGGATTTCTGCCTAACCAAGAATACGGTCAACGCGTCAGATTGTGCTTCCAGAGAAAAAGAAGGCGAACCTGTGGCTGGGGGTGAGGATGAAAAAAGGGAAAGCGCTGCAACAGAGATTATTGCAGGGTCAATGAAGGTCGCCACGTTAATCCCCTTAGGAAACAGCACGGCATCTAGGGATGTATGGCTGGCGGAAACAAATCCTGACCACATGAAAGCCGGACAAAGACAGAGGTGACTAGAATGCTTCGTGAGTACAGCGACAAGAAGCAGCCACCAAAGCATCAATATCCACTACCTCGCTGGACGTCACAGCTATGACGTGATCGGGACAAGGGCGAAGGACGTAATCTGCATCGGCAGTCAAGTTTCGTGTTCTCATTGGGGACTCCGAAATAGGTGCAGCTGCTGTACCTGTGATGTGGATGACTTTCTCTCCACACGAGATAACAGCGCACGCAGAATGTGGAAAGTCCCAACTTAGAATAAGTCCCTAAGAACACGTCAATAGCACAATCATCTCAATATGCAACAGATGCCTTGGATCAGGACGTGAGCCGTACATTGCCAGTCGGGGCGAATGAGCACGTTGTTAGCGCCGTGAAACACAGGTCCAAATTAAAGTTTTCTGACGTTGCGGAGCCACGTGCACGAATCACGATGGAGAACCGAAACCAGCGGCACCAATGTCGACAAAACCTTCCACAGGAATACCTTCCATAATTAGACAACATATTAACGGGCCATTCAGGAGGTGTTTACAATGATCACCAGGATCCAGTTTTCCTCCAAAAACTGCAATACTTAGTTTTCAGAGTGTTGGTCGGCGATGCGAGACATGGGGCGAAGCGGGGATGCAGATCGGCAGTAGAGCGAAGAAAAAGGCCGTCTTGCCGAATGGGATCTTGGAGGTGGGTGTAGGGACGCGGGGGAAGATGGAGAACGGTGTTGCGTGAACGGCTGCGGTTCTGGGTATTAAGGATCAGGTCGATGAAACCAGTCTTGCCGGAACTGGGCATAGCCTCCTCTATCGTGCTGTTGGCGGCTACGCAATTAACGCGAGACGTGCCTGTGTATACCGCAGCAAAAGCCGACTGCAAGGGTGGACGCCAATGAGGACAGGAAGGTAGAGCAGGTGCTGTAGCACTGAGAGAAGCCAAATTAGGGCAGACAAGCTTGGGAGACCTATGTGTGACTGCGGAAGATAGCTGCAACGTCGGCATGTGTAGGCAAGGGGTTCTGCTGCAGCGCCAGACGCGGTTGGCATGGTCATGGGTGGAAACTCCTCTTTGACAATATTGTGCAAATGTAACAATGAGGATTAGTAGAAGCAACCCCGGATCGCATCCGCTAATCTACTGTTTTTCTTGGAGCTCTTTGCGGAAGATGGTGCGGATGATACCAAACAACTTAGTCTGAGGGAGAGGGAACGGGTCGTTGTCTTATTGCACAATGAGGGACTGCAACTCGTCCAGGCATTGACAGAACGAATTTATGCCCACAACTCTGGCTGAATGTTGAATATCCAGAGTGTTGATCGCGATTGTGCCAATTCCCTTGGGAGTGTGTCGAACGCGTTCAGCTTCAGTCATCTTGCTGTTCGTACGGCGCATAGAGCCAAGACATCCTCGATGTATGAGGCTTAAGACTCGTGCGGATGTTGCACACATAGTGCCAGCTTCTGCTTCACCACCTCAGTACGGCCAGATAAGGAGGCGAACTTTTGCGCAACTTGGTGGTAAAGGCGGCCCAATCGGTGATTACAGATTCGTGATTTAAATCCCACGTCTTGCCAAATGTGGTCTGATAAAATGCGGCGTAAGTCATCTTCTGGGTGTCGGACCACCATTTGTCTGAACTCACTCTGGTGTAGTTGTCGAGCAAGTTTTGAACATCACCGCGGAGGCCTGCAATGACAGGAGGGTCGCGTTGAGGGCTTGTGATAGTTCACGCAGGTGATGGAGCCGTTAACACCGTTGTGGCAGCGTTAGGGGCTAGCGGAAAAGCTGATGTAATCATTTATGTAAGGGTGGCAGGGCGCTGACGGCTACCGGAACATAGCCGCGCCTCCAGCACTTTGAAAGACGGAGGAAGAAGGACCAGACAACACAAGCTTATTAAAGACGACAGACTTTCTTAGGATACTTCAAGGCAGAAATTTTGGTCGGTCTGTCTGTGTGTGTCTGTCCTGCTGCGAAAGGTGAACCCCTTCCTCAATGACCACCCAGCTTGAACTGGTAGCTACCTTCATACTTCTGAACACAGTCGGCTAAAAAGCAAATATTACGCATATCTGAGGCGCAACATCAATACGGAACTATTAGACGGTGTGTTCCTTTAGAAGAAAATACATATATGCGTAATTCTAAAGAGCCTAGTGCTTGTTAGGATGCGCAAATGCGGACGTTTCCTACGCAGTTCTGCGTACTACGCAAGCTTCTTCCGTTTCCCGATATCATGGCCAAATGGCGCCCATATCTCACGCTCGTGCCGAACGGCTAGCACAAGGCAGCGGAACGGCCGCCCGCCACTCCGGCCGGTCCCTTTCTCTCCTCCCGTCTCTTCGTTTTCCCTCTCGCTTGCGCGACTCCTCGGGGAAATAGAAACACGCGAACCGGGACTGATGTAGTACGGCCGTTAAAAGACTGTCTTTCGACGACATTTGCAGCGAAGCACGGAGATACGCCGCCAACTTTTCTTCCCGTTTCTTTTTCAGCTACTCGCCAGCCTACGTCACGGAGGCAACACCGATGATGATGGCTATGTACTGGGGGGGCACCGATGATGACTAGGGGCTGTCCGAGCTCACGCTCGTGCTCGGTTTGCTCACGCTCGTCAAGGGAGTCGGAGCTGCCTGATTTAGACAGCATGGGAAGTCCCTCTGTTCGTGTAAGCCTTGACTGTTCTTCAGCATAGTGCACATTGTGAGTTACCGGCGACTTCGCACCCACAAATGAGTTGCCACGAATTTGAAGCAGCCACTACTTAGAGTTCTGGGCTACGAAGTGATGGTGCATCATCGGATACAAACTTAGGAAGTGTGCAGACTCATTCTACTAAAAGAGCAGCTCTTTCAGAAGCCATATTTGAGAAGCTAAATTTAGGTCTCGCTTTGAGAAGCGAGACCTCATCCACTTACAGGAACAAAACAACAAGTGGCAACAACGTCTGTTGAACCGGGTAACCCAGACAGGTCTTAATCAATCTGTCACACAGCGATTAATATTAACTAAGCCAGAGCGTGCTACATTATAACACATTGTCATTGAATGCTGCGGCCAGACTTCACTTCCCGGAATACGCTGTCGATCGAAATTTCTGGAAGCTTGATCGCCAGGTATAAATATCGAACAAACTTAAATAAACCCTAAGTTGCTAGTCTAGTGGTGGGATGTTAAGGCTTTCGTCTGGGTCGAAGTAGCTGGCTGGAACCCTCTTCACTAACTTGCCGGTCCCTAAGGTCTCGGTACCTCTTCTACAGCGACTAAGGTGGTAGACACTGCCTGGCCATCTCATTGACCACTGCCACAGACAGCGATTAAAAGTCACCCATCCGCAACTTCGCCAGGGGATGCATACCAGGCCTGTCATCACGCCTCTTGGATCATATCCCGCCCTTAGAAGTCCAATGCAAATTATAAGTCTGTAGCAAATAAACGAGGAGCCGTGGTGCGGCAGATATTGGTGGGGCGGTCAGTTAGCTGCTTCATTTTTACGAGTGCGAACAAAATTGACAAAAGAAGAACTGCTTCCCGATGTCCTTGTTTAGGGAGAGTGCGGAACAGTGCTTCAGTGGCCGTCACATTAAAGCACTTGGCGGGCTCTCTTAGGGAAGCCCACTGGCGCCGGGTGCGGCCCGGACCCGCTCAACCAAGGCTCATTCGGTAGTAAGGTCAGAGAAGCCGAGCAAGGCTGCCTCCCAGTCCTCGCGGGAAAGGTTAGGTAGAAGGGATAGGTCTCGGATTGTTTGGCACACCGACGCTATCTGGAAATCGTTAAACGAACTGTAGAGCTTCGCGCCATCTTTCCCCAAAAATGAAGCGTAACCCGATGAACTAAAGAGAAGTTTAGTAAAACTAACTTAGAACACAATGAAAATACGAACTCGGAACATTGTGAATACTTGACAAATACTCACTGCCATTTGAACTTACAGGGTTCAATGCCTCCGCACCTGCGCTCTCTTGCGGCAGCGCCTTCTTTCTCCTCCTCAATGCTCTGGTCGCCATTGGTGTTGACAATAAGGTCCTGCTCGGCGTCTTGACCAGCGCCTTCGTTCTCTTTAGCCGCCAAATCTTCCGAGTTCCCTCTGCCGACCTTGGCGTCGCCGCCAGCTACTCCGCCGCCACTTTTTAACTCGGCTTCGCCATCTTCAAGCTTCTCTTCGCCGCGATTGGCCTCCTGTTTCTCCTCCCAGGCGAACTACTCAGACTGAAGCACTTTGCCAGACTCACCGCGAGCCGCTGACAGTGCATCGGGGCTCAACGAGGAGCACGGGCCAAATTCCAAATCTCATCGAGGCGCTCCAATGGCCTCGCGGGCTCGAAGCATGGCTGTGGGCGCGTCGATCCTTCTTGGCAGCAGACGGCAATTCCTTCTGGGCGCGAGTTGTAGGGCTCGAGCCCTCTTGCTGCCGAAAATGAAGCAGCCACTCATGAGTTTATTGGTGGCGGCTTCAGAACGTTTATTAAAATTTACGTAGAACACTATTTCTTTTTTAAATACCGCAGATAGTCTTTGGAAAGAACTTCCGGAAGAACTAACTTCATCACCATCCATTCAGCATTTTTCTAACTCACTGCGCGAGTACTTCCTGTGTAGTTCCTAAATTTAAAGAAAGTTAGTTTTCTGTAGTGTATAATATACTGTTCAGCTCTTTTTGGTTTGTAAATGTCTATGTATAAAGTCTTTTCACACTGTTAGCATTACGGGGATCGCATCGTCTGTCAAAGAGACCCCTTCCACGACTCATGTCGAATGATGAGGTCCCAGCTGTAGAAATATTATGAAGTGTACTCAATTTTGTTTTGAATAAACCTGATTGATTAATTGATTGATTAGTTGATATGAAAATATGAACTCGGAATCCTGTGAAAACTAAATACTCGCAGGCACCCGCATTAGCCGTCACCTTCGCCCCGGCGGAGCACATATTACGTGCGCACACCGCAGTCCGTTACCGCCCACTTCTCTCACACCACCTGCACTAACTCTTCTCGCCCGTCCATGGCCGACTCCACGGCCGCCCTTTCGCTGTTGTTTTTAAAGCGCGCAAATGGCCCACGCGCTTCACCAGAGCACAGAACATATTGATCAAAGAACAGCGTGGCGATAGGCGAGGTTCCCTCAAGAAGCAGCCGAAGCTGAGTGGTGTGGATGGTGTGGACTTCAGCATGCAGTCCGGGCGATTCCTATTCGTTGACTTTTATGCCTCGAGCTACGGTGCTCGAACACCGCGAGAGGCGCGGCGCACTTATCGCTGCTAGCAGGCGACGATGATGTTGATGAATTGGCGACACAGAAGTCTGCCCCTCCCTTCATACATGGAGTCTAAATGTAAAATATTATGAGTACATACACTATTAGAAATCAGTGAAAATACGTCCGCAAAGTGCCATGCATAATGTTGAGTCCGAAAAGACCATAGTTAATCCTGCCGCAAGCAACTTTATTTCAAGCGACAGTCAATGTAGTCTGTACGCAATTAACAGGATGCTTACAAGTTTGGATGTCCTATATATCGAAACAAAGCTAACACGAGACCCCAACAATAATTTCTTTACCACCGCTTGCCGGCGTTCAATAATATAAGGTATTGTGCGGTGTTTGCCACAAGCGTTTCGGTGTGAAACCTTAGAAATGTAAAGGTAAGGCCTGTAGAACTCCTAGTGCGAAATGCACATGCTCAGAGAGCCCGTGGTGGTGGTGTAAGGCAATGAAGCGCCGAGTCATTTAATGCTGCATCGTCATTGCACAGTTTGATCATGTACAGCATCACGCAGATATTTACCGACGCATGTTGGAACGTTATGCTGGAAAGGCCTGGTAAAGCGCTGTGCAAGTTGATGTGAGCGTACGTCGGCAGGCGATAGGCTGAGTGTTTTTGTTCGTGAAGCTAACGGTCGGCTCAGAAGACGACAAATCGACTGCGGGGGATCCATAATGTTGCAGTTGTCGTGTAACTGCCAGGTGGAGCCGATGCAGCCGCAGCCTGCCGAGCATCGGTCTGCGTGGCTGTCATGGAATGCATGCGTGATTCCACGAGGGGCAGAACAGACGCGCTGTGCTGGTATGGTTCTGCGATCAAAGCAGCGTCATGAAAGTCTCGCATCTGAAGGAACTTTAGCGTGGGATGACTTCCATAACAATGCCGAGCGCTGACGGCACTGAGGAGGTGCACTCTAGGGCAAAATCGGACGGCATGAACGGCCTTGTATCGAAAACGGGAGAGCATGCAGCAAGCGACGTTGTGTTCGTGAGATGCCCTATGACGTGAGATAGACGTCGGAATGCAGTCTCTCTTATCAGTACTGTGGAGTGCCATCGTATAACTCGAAAGAGAGCTTGCAGCAGATATCGATGCTGCGGAACAGTGCACCTTTCGGTAGAAAACTGATGTAACCGAGAGCGTCGCCTGCCTCGGCGTGCCATTTGGATGCAGCTATAGGTGCAGTTGAGCTTTGTCATGATGTAGATGGGTGGCAGATGAGGTGAGCCAAGCACATCTGAATATAGAGAGTAATGTGGTTCACGTTGCAGGCAAGAAAGGGCAGTGTGAAGACTGTCGTGGGCCCGTGGCCCGAAGGCGTTGCTGCAGTAATGTATCGAAGTTCAGCCAGGAGGACGTGGGCGAGCGTCGTGTACATCACCAACTGACCAGTGATGCCGCTGGTTTACAGGAAGACGTGAAGCCATGCAAGGCACCGGGCACGAACGTTCGCACTCACTCTGTTTGCCGAAGCATTGCCGAAGTTTACAGAAGCTCGGCGGAAGGCATCCGTGTACCCGTCACCACTGTAGCGAAAAGGCGACAAAGGAGTACTGACACGAGCATCGGACGCGACATCCGAAGGTCGTGGGTTCGGGTCCCACCGAGGGCAGGTTTGTCTTTTCGTCCACTTTAATTGCGTTCTACTTTCTCCACAATTACAATACCACAATTAACTTCCCCTATGTTTTCCTAGGCTTCATTGTCTGTTTGCTCATTAAGTTGTTTCTAACAAATAAAGAACGAGCCCTTGACCCCTTCCCTTTCGTTATTTCATAGCTTGGGCCTCGTTGCGGCAGACTTGGTGCCTTAGGTAACATGCGAGGGCTTATTGGGCAGCAGCCATCTCGTCTAAGTTCACGTTCTACGTGACGCCTCCTGGCAAGAAAGTGTGTTCTACACACGCCGCCTTGGCCTCGAGTGGCGCTGCCTAACACTCCCAGGATAATACCTACATAAATACACAATAAAGTGGACGGGGGGACGACCGCCCTTGTAGCTCAGTTGGTAGAGCATCGGACGCGACATCCGAAGGTCGTGGGTTCGGGTCCCACCGAGGGCAGGTTTGTCTTTTCGTCCACTTTAATTGCGTTCTACTTTCTCCACAATTACAATACCACAATTAACTTCCCCTATGTTTTCCTAGGCTTCATTGTCTGTTTGCTCATTAAGTTGTTTCTAACAAATAAAGAACGAGCCCTTGACCCCTTCCCTTTCGTTATTTCATAGCTTGGGCCTCGTTGCGGCAGACTTGGTGCCTTAGGTAACATGCGAGGGCTTATTGGGCAGCAGCCATCTCGTCTAAGTTCACGTTCTACGTGACGCCTCCTGGCAAGAAAGTGTGTTCTACACACGCCGCCTTGGCCTCGAGTGGCGCTGCCTAACACTCCCAGGATAATACCTACATAAATACACAATAAAGTGGACGGGGGGACGACCGCCCTTGTAGCTCAGTTGGTAGAGCATCGGACGCGACATCCGAAGGTCGTGGGTTCGGGTCCCACCGAGGGCAGGTTTGTCTTTTCGTCCACTTTAATTGCATTCTACTTTCTCCACAATTACAATACCACAATTAACTTCCCCTATGTTTTCCTAGGCTTCATTGTCTGTTTGCTCATTAAGTTGTTTCTAACAAATAAAGAACGAGCCCTTGACCCCTTCCCTTTCGTTATTTCATAGCTTGGGCCTCGTTGCGGCAGACTTGGTGCCTTAGGTAACATGCGAGGGCTTATTGGGCAGCAGCCATCTCGTCTAAGTTCACGTTCTACGTGACGCCTCCTGGCAAGAAAGTGTGTTCTACACACGCCGCCTTGGCCTCGAGTGGCGCTGCCTAACACTCCCAGGATAATACCTACATAAATACACAATAAAGTGGACGGGGGGACGACCGCCCTTGTAGCTCAGTTGGTAGAGCATCGGACGCGACATCCGAAGGTCGTGGGTTCGGGTCCCACCGACGGCAGGTTTGTCTTTTCGTCCACTTTAATTGCGTTCTACTTTCTCCACAATTACAATACCACAATTAACTTCCCCTATGTTTTCCTAGGCTTCATTGTCTGTTTGCTCATTAAGTTGTTTCTAACAAATAAAGAACGAGCCCTTGACCCCTTCCCTTTCGTTATTTCATAGCTTGGGCCTCGTTGCGGCAGACTTGGTGCCTTAGGTAACATGCGAGGGCTTATTGGGCAGCAGCCATCTCGTCTAAGTTCACGTTCTACGTGACGCCTCCTGGCAAGAAAGTGTGTTCTACACACGCCGCCTTGGCCTCGAGTGGCGCTGCCTAACACTCCCAGGATAATACCTACATAAATACACAATAAAGTGGACGGGGGGACGACCGCCCTTGTAGCTCAGTTGGTAGAGCATCGGACGCGACATCCGAAGGTCGTGGGTTCGGGTCCCACCGAGGGCAGGTTTGTCTTTTCGTCCACTTTAATTGCGTTCTACTTTCTCCACAATTACAATACCACAATTAACTTCCCCTATGTTTTCCTAGGCTTCATTGTCTGTTTGCTCATTAAGTTGTTTCTAACAAATAAAGAACGAGCCCTTGACCCCTTCCCTTTCGTTATTTCATAGCTTGGGCCTCGTTGCGGCAGACTTGGTGCCTTAGGTAACATGCGAGGGCTTATTGGGCAGCAGCCATCTCGTCTAAGTTCACGTTCTACGTGACGCCTCCTGGCAAGAAAGTGTGTTCTACACACGCCGCCTTGGCCTCGAGTGGCGCTGCCTAACACTCCCAGGATAATACCTACATAAATACACAATAAAGTGGACGGGGGGACGACCGCCCTTGTAGCTCAGTTGGTAGAGCATCGGACGCGACATCCGAAGGTCGTGGGTTCGGGTCCCACCGAGGGCAGGTTTGTCTTTTCGTCCACTTTAATTGCGTTCTACTTTCTCCACAATTACAATACCACAATTAACTTCCCCTATGTTTTCCTAGGCTTCATTGTCTGTTTGCTCATTAAGTTGTTTCTAACAAATAAAGAACGAGCCCTTGACCCCTTCCCTTTCGTTATTTCATAGCTTGGGCCTCGTTGCGGCAGACTTGGTGCCTTAGGTAACATGCGAGGGCTTATTGGGCAGCAGCCATCTCGTCTAAGTTCGCGTTCTACGTGACGCCTCCTGGCAAGAAAGTGTGTTCTACACACGCCGCCTTGGCCTCGAGTGGCGCTGCCTAACACTCCCAGGATATTGATTGATTGATTTGTGGGGTTTAACGTCCCAAAACCAGTTCTGATTATGAGAGACGCCGTAGTGGAGGGCTCCGGAAATTTCGACCACCTGGGGTTCTTTAACGTGCACTGACATCGCACAGCACACGGGCCTCAACATTTCGCCTCCATCGAAATGCAGCCGCCGCGGCCGGGATTCGATCCCGCGACCTTCGGATCTGCAGCCGAGTGCCATAACCACTAGACCACCGTGGCGGGGCACTCCCAGGATAATACCTACATAAATACACAATAAAGTGGACGGGGGGACGACCGCCCTTGTAGCTCAGTTGGTAGAGCATCGGACGCGACATCCGAAGGTCGTGGGTTCGGGTCCCACCGAGGGCACGTTTGTCTTTTCGTCCACTTTAATTGCGTTCTACTTTCTCCACAATTACAATACCACAATTAACTTCCCCTATGTTTTCCTAGGCTTCATTGTCTGTTTGCTCATTAAGTTGTTTCTAACAAATAAAGAACGAGCCCTTGACCCCTTCCCTTTCGTTAGGACACGAATCTTTGACATTCTCGTATTATTGATGTAAGTGAAAGCACTAGCGTGGAGAACCCCCAGAAGAGTATGATGGTGCCTCGCAAGCCAACGAATATATTGTTAATACGGCTTCCTTAAAAGCCAACTTTCGGTTTCGATTTCAGGGGGTCGGTTTCCTAGTGATGTATCAACATCGTCGGACGAAGTCTGAGTCACGTAGGGAGAGAAATTCGTGATAGTGTCGCTGTAACCCTGTCGTCTGTGGTCAATTACACGCGGGGCACGCAAACAACGACAACTTCACGGTCGTCCAGTGACTCTGACAGCGATTTCGGCGGTTTGTATAGACTGGGCTCCTGCGTAATCGTAGTGTCCATTGCACTGGCGCTGGCGTGCAGTGCTGGGCGACGAAAACATTAAAACCAAACTAAAATATTTTGTACGTCTTTCCTGGCTTCCGTGTGCGGAGGGCGTTAACATTACATGGCTAGAAATCGAAAAACGTACATTATGAGCCGCGAAAAATCGTGTCAGTACTCCTTCGGCTGCCGCCGTAGGCACCGCCGTCCGTTCGCTATTTACTTTCTGCACGGCGGACACGAGCCGAAGCGGAGCGCTGGTGGCTCTGGCCTCCGTCACGGCCGAGTCCTAGCGCGCTCTGCCTCGCGCCTGGAGCCACACGGCGTGGTTTGCCTACACGGCAGGCGGTGATGATACGCATAAGATTGATGCCACAGGCTTCGCGCTCACGTGAGTCAGTCCGGACATGAGGCCGCCCATTCCCTAGCTCTAGAATTCCTGAGCTGGGCAGGGCAGACCACCATTTGGCGACATGTTCGCGAGTGCATGGTCTCGTATAACAAAATCTCACTGCATTATAGAGAGGAAATGCTCAGGTGCCCACCACCGCAGAGGCCACTGACCAAAGTAGACAGGGTGACGTTATTCCAGCTTCAATCAAACGTTTTTGTCTTTCCGGACCGTCTAGCGCTAATGCACACGGGGTTTATCTTGCCTGAGTGCACCCTTTGTGGAGCGCCTATTGCAGGTTTCGACCATATGATGCATCTCTGATCTCAACTCAAACCGCCGCTCTTTTGACAACTGATAATCCCTGAGAGACAGGAGACTGCCATCTGGAGCTCTTATTCGGCTCTAGAGCAGCGCGTAATGGAATGTCCAATAGCTCTCCCTGCGAAGCCCTTGCTCCCATTCACTGCACGCAACCAGTAGTCAATCCGTTGTTAGATATAAGCATTGTCTCAAAAGAAACAATAATATTGTGAAGGAGACGCAACAATATTTCAATTAGTACCACTCTGCGACTGCTCGGTCCCTTGAAAAGCAGGATTTCGCCACCGCGTAAGCATGCACGCGAGGGCGAAAAGACCGTGCCGATAGTGCAACCCTGTTATCAGGCAGGGTATACGTTTCTGCCCAGCAACAGCGGGTCGTCGGTGAGTGAATGATCTGCTTCGTACAGGACGGGAAGGCATCCTGGTTAAGATCGCAGGTTGCAGGTGGCACCTACCCTGCCTCGCTACACTCGGAGAAGTTGAACAAAAATTCTGTGGGCAGAGAAAGCGATCCTGCAGGGAAGATTGCTGTTGTATAACCTTGTTCTCTACAATGGCGTGTTCCACTTAAAACATACTGGTCTTTGTAAATTTATGGATCGTGGCTTGCGGAAGTGAAAATCCTATATTGATTGTAGTACTTAGCTTTTTTATATAAAATAAATCGAAGCGAATACGCATGGGATAAAATAACGGTCATACGTGTTTCCTTTATGCAACTGTCCGTCCAGCAGCATACTCCAATTAGAAGGTGTGCATACCTGGCTACGACAAAAAAAAAGCACTAGCAGCAAACTTCGCCTGCACCTTCTGTGCTCATGCTCGCGATTTAGCATTAGATTCTCTGGGTATGCCGGAGTAAGCTAATTTAATTATTCGGTTGTTGTTTTACCGCGGTATGAAAACTACCTGCCCTTTGTAAACGTTGAACTACACAGTGGCGCTCATGTGAGCCGTATGCACGGAGCTTAAATGTCAATATAGAAAAGGAATATTGCATTAAAAAATGCAACAAGAGGGAGTCCTAAAGGTCATAAATATCATTTACGCTTCGTGTGTACATAAATGAGTATTTTACCAAGCTCTTTTTATTTGGCCCTGGGTGTACCATTAGTATTCACTGTTCCACCCAAGAAGGCAGCTTCACAAGAAAAGAACGACGTACACACAGTACGCACACTTAAAACGTTGCCTCTGTGAGTTCACGAAATTTTTCTTCGTCCTTTTCCTTCCGTTTTTTTTTTTTTGAGCACAACTTATTGCACGCTAGGGGTATATGTAATATTGCATACCACATATAAAACACACAAGACATCTTATTCCTGTTACGTCTCTTTCCTTCAGATGGGCAAATATGACGAAGAACGAAAAAGGTGAGTGCACTGCCCAAACCTGCCATTTCAGAGTTTGCAGTGGTCCGCGTGTATCTGGCTTAAGTGCTATATGTGGGAATAAAAATGTATTAACATGCAAAAAACTCCCTATGCCCGCACAGGCCGCAGCACAGTGGCAGCTTTCAGTCTTTCTCTATTCCTAGAACTACGAATGATGATGACGTTAAATTTCGGGATAATAGCTCATATCCACTCTTGGAGATTGTTCATGAATCGGTATCAATAGCTTACTAGGAATTATATAGTGTTATCTCATCTCGTCTAACTATCTTTGCCGGCCGCACTGAAGTACCGCTGGACGCGCTGCTTGAGCCATTTTCAATTTTCTGCGACGTTATCCGAGAAGACGAGTTGGCCGAGGGGCGGAAGTGGTTGCAGCTCGGTGATCCAGGACGACGCTGCATGAAGACTAGACAGCGAAAATGTACGCGCACCGCGTAATGGCGGCAAGCTACTTCTCGCACGATGTATCGAATGACGACAGAGAGCTATAGGCTGACACCAGATAATGTCTATACCGCGACATTAATATCACCTGCTCCATTTTATACTGAACATTTTGGCCAAAGTTGCCGGACCACATGGCGAGTTATAAAATACGAGTTTTGTAAAAGTATGTATGTTTAATAAGAACTTTTTTGGCATCGCACTTGGAGTATGAACAAAACATTGTCTGCTTAATGTGCGTTGTAGCTTGTATTATCGAATTCTTGCACGTGACATATTGACGGTTTAGGGCTACTGTTTGTAAGGTCACCGCGCAGCATTGCACTTTGTGGCAGCCAATGCCAACAAAGGGCACAACTAATTTATAAAGTACCTAAGGCACCTGTTTTCTTAATTAACATGAACGTGTTTTATGCCAGGGTCCACCAAGAAATCTATGACATACTTCCAAAGGGAAGAAGATGTCTGAAAAATAAACACTCGTTTCTAATTCAAAAAATACCGCCCGCTGGGATTCGAACCCACGACCATCCTGGTTATGGCGGCATGAGCTGGAAGCGCTACCCCCCACGCCACCGATAGTTTGTTCACCTGTATTGCCACTTTGTACATGCTCGGTAGAAGGGCTTACTTCGGTAGATATATACAAAAAATAGACTCAGTGCAACTGGGAACACACACCTAGAATTCATTGAGTGTTGTGAAGGCTATGACCCTTGACAACCACTTATGTTTACACTGCCTCCCCCTATCGAAAAACCTCATGGCACATGTCCAATAACCTCGTACGAACACATACGAATCATACGTGTTCTCGTATGATTCATACGAGATTATTGGATAGGTGGTATATGTGGCATATGAGACATGAGATTTTTCGCAGAAAACGGACGGCCGTTTTCTGCGATTCAACAAATTTTAACATACATTCTCGAAAATATAGTTGTGCGGGCATTGCATCCGGTGCACAATAGAACCCTGCCATGCGAGCACACCATAGGCACTGGAGGTACGTTAAGATAATTAAATTCAGAGGCAAGCCTTCTTCATCATCAACTGGATGGAATCTGATCCCGTATGAGTCTAAAGGTAAATCCTTTTTTTATTGTTCTTTGAAGCGCATCCCAAAAATATGCGCCCTCCCAGCAATGTAAAATCATGTGGTCAATGGTTTCTGGTTTTTTACGTATAAGACCATCTGAACCCCAAGGGGAAAATAAACCACTATATTCTAGAAATGTCTTCGCAGATAAGGTACATGCATGAAGTTTAAAAGGATGACTTCTCAGCAGGTGCTATTTCCATTCTTTTCACCCGCTTAAGGGCGGCTTGCCCTTGGCCTCCACTGTATATGGATCTATACTAGAGGACTGGAAACACTGAACCACATACATAATTGTACAGCTTTTTAAGCTTCACGGAGAAAAGGTATTCGCTAGAAAATCTAACACACAGACAGCGAACACATAAAATAAGCTCTTTAAGGAATCCTGAAACAGATTCTGTCATGTGATCCGTACCAACCGCATAATCAGGCAAAGTTTTCATCAATCTCAACTTGCACACCGTGCGCAGAAAAGGATCACCTGTTTCGCGAAAGAACAACCTGTTAACAACCTGCCTAATGAAAAGGTGTGGTAATGCCAAGCCCCCATCCTTCACTCCTCTGAACAAATTTCTTGTACTGCACCACTCGCAACTTGAAGCCCAAACAAAGAATGCGATTATTCGATGAAGGTTCTGTATGATGGCCAGTGAACAATGCAACATTTGCATTACATACCGTAGTTTTGCGACAATAAGCAGGCTGCAAACAGTAGCTTTAGAAAACATGAACAGATTGTCACCTTTCCATCTATTCAGCTTCAACCCCGCCACCGATAGACATTCATAACGGAGGAAAAGATGGGCCTTATATATTTACTAGACAGCTTTACAATTTGAATTTAATTAATGTCCGGTTAAAGCAAACGTATTTAGCAAGCGAAAGTGCTCTCAAATTAACATCGCCTCCCTTACATTGCAATCTTGGCTCTCAGTGGTTGTACGGCCACCTAGAAACTATGGATCGGAGTCGTAAACTGTTGCATTGATATGCGAGCCGACAGATAGCATTTCAGTGGCTTAGACGCCGCGCAGGATTCGGCGTCCTGCTTCGACGTCCTGCTGGCGCGCTACTTCAGCCACGGCTGCCACATAATTTGTCTTGTGCTATTTATATTGTCAGGGGCTAGTGACACGCGCAGCACTCAAGGTGAAGCACGCAGGACTCGAGCGATGTCAGGCGAACTGGGGCCGGATTCACAAAACTCACTTACGCGAAAATTTTCGTGTAAAGAAATTTTTCTGCGTAAGTGGATTCACGAAGCGAAAAAAACGTCGTAAGAGGACGTGGTTGTCACATCGGCCGCTGCTATAGCGAGCGCTGGGGTTGCCGATTAATATATCAGCGATGGTGATGCATTTGCGATGTAGGCGAAAAAGGCTCGTAAGTGGATTCACGAAGCGAAAATGGTCGCAAAAACAGCGGAGCTAACAGGAAATCCTAAGAGTGGTCCGGAGCACTCTTACGAGCAACATGGCGGCGTTGGAACGGGCAACCGCGGCGGGTATTTGGCTGCCGTAGGTGATACTGAAAAAATTATGGCCATGTAACCTGGCTGATGATTGCCGCCTATGTACAAGGCTCACAGCCTTGAGGTTGCTGTTGCGATTCTCTCTTACGCATTGGACAATCTTGCCACTAGCACTTGTCCAGTAAGCTTGGCGTTGGAATTATTAGAGGTGCCTATTGGGTATTTGTAGCAAAAAAACTTATGCATGCAAATGCTTGCGATTGGATGAAAAATGAAGAGTTGCGGGAATGGTGCTTGATGCCAAAATCGGTGCGGTGTATGGTCAATATTTTTTACCTTGTTTTTATTGCGTCTCCCAATAAAGCGTACACGCTGTGTTACCGTTGCAGCATTGGTCGCACATGTACCACCATAAGGGAACGGACAAAATTCTGTCGCACACTATTGGAATGGAAGTTGAACAGTAGGCTCCAGTCAGCCATTCACGAACTCCTTATGTCGTTTACAGCTTCTCTAGCTGCAGTGGTCTTTATTATTTCCCAATAGGCACGCTCACCCAAATGCAGCTTCCGCTGTACGCTATAGGCTGATTTACTGAAAACATATTGCTTCAACATATCCGTACATAGAAACTATGTGTGATTTTGCGCATAAACTAAGAAATAAATTGAGTTTAATAGACATTGACTTCCCGTAAAGGAAAATGGAAAGGTTTCGCTATGGCAAATGCTTAGGATGGAATGCAAGCGCCTAAAATGCATGCGAAAGCGTATGCTAACGCAGTGTAATATCACCGCGACTGCACTCACGCATTTGACAATTAGTTTCTTTTTAACTGGACGTCAGAGTCTCAGCAAAAGGCCGCTTCGTCCCTTGAAATGTGTATTGTGGCTGGAATGTATTGTGGCATAACCGAAGTTATCGCGTAGTGATATGCCGTGCATCACATCCAAGCCTACGCCAGGCATCATAAATATCGTAGCAGACGACGACAGCAGACGACGGTTTGAGCGAGAGGCCAAGCATGTGACTGGTTAGAACGGGGTAACTCTCTACAGCAGGCCATTTTATGACGTCACTAAAATGACGTCACTCACTTCTTTCACTGCGCATTTCTGTGGTGGTCGTCACATTATCCCCCTCGCACATCAGAGAATATTTCATATCACCGTAAAGAACGCGTAAGTATTTTTTAAGAGCTCTGTTAAGGCGAAAAGAACATCATGGCGACGTAAACATAGCGTGTGGGTGTTGTTTCGTGGTAACGGTTCTTGCTTTAGCTCCTTTACGATTCCATGGGATGTGTTGTTAATGCCTTCGCTTTTTCGGTGCATGAAAGTTTTCTGAAAACCATCGCCAGTGTCTCCATTTGAGCGATGAACCGTGTTGAAGCCTCTGCCTTTCTGCTCGTGAACAGGGACCCGCGGCCAGTGTGCCGCCGTGAACTCGCATTTAGGAAGCCTGCACTGTGTGTTTGAAGACCGGTCAGTTCGTTTGCCTTGCTTTGTGGTCGTTTGTTTTTGTGACGTACGCCATTTCGCATCGACTGTGTTTGGGCGCGTTACTTCAAGGATAACTCCGTGTTTAGAAAGAAACGACCCAGGCGTGTGCGTAGGTGCTGTGTTGACACTTTGAAGTCTTTTGAAGAGGCACAGACCGTGTGGAAGCAGTGCAACAGGTAACATAATTGCCGACTACGCTACGCTTTGCCCTTGTGCCCTTCCACACCGTCACTTTGCTCGCGTTAGCGGCTAATGTGCGGAGCCTGAAATAACACACCGATACGTTCTGTTGTGCATTAGTTGTTTTATTTCTTTTATTTATTGACACTGTTAGAGCACAGGCCAAAACAGGAGTTTCCATATTAGGCACAAATGCAGTTGTTAGTAAAAAATGCAAAGAGATTGTAGTTTTTTCACAGAACATAAAAAAACCATAAAAATTCAGATAGAAACGTATCGAAATAGTGCACAAGGTGCTATTTTACGACACACATATCAACTTGCTCAGCAGAGGACTCAACAAGACAGTGCTTCCGAATATATAAATTGCTATTCTGACACTATTAAACGACATTAAGTACAATCGGTAAAATCGCTCAGCAAAGGCCTTTCAAGGATTCTAACATCATTGCACGTTGCAACATCGTGCGGTAACCTGCTGCACGCATTGATAGCCTACACAATAAAGAAGTTTTTGAAAGAATGTGTGTTGTGTCTAAAAGGCTGTATGTAATGTCTGGGGCCACTGCGCGGAAGTGATGTGTCAATAATTAACGTTTTGGCTATTTCGGTTTCATATTTCCCATACAATACCTGGAAAGAAAACATTCAGGCTGTTGGAACTCATTCTTTGCTGCCCATTAAGAATTGATGCTAGCGCAGCGCTTTCAACGCCGTTACCGACTGCGTTCGTTGGAATGAGTTAAAAACAAATCGTAAAGCCCTAGTTTGAACGCGTTCATATTTAGCAATGTTTCTGCGTGTATGTTGTTTCCATATGGGATATGCGTATTCCAGCAATGGCGAAATTGTAGTCTTATATGCTACAAGGTTTACCTCAGTTGTCGCATCACTTAGGTACGAAGCATCCACGGTTTATTTTGTGACACTGTCAAAAGCACAACCATTTAAGTGGCGGAAAATTTCGGCTTCCGCGCCTTCGGCATGGCGATGGCTAAACAGCAATCGGGTATGTCAGAGGCGTCTCAAGTTCGCGCACACACGGAAAATTTCGTTTCGGCTATTGAGGAGCTTACAATAGCAGTTGGCCAATGCAGCGCTCACGTCACTGGCGATAAACACTCTCTCCCTCTTAAGGCGCTTAGCACTCAATGTCCGGTGTAACGTAATAAAAAAAGAAGTAAAAGAAATTGTGCAACGAAAGGAAGCTCTTTCTGCGCGTGCGCACAAGAAGTAAAAAAAAAATAATGAAGGGGGGGGGGGGGAGGGGTCGACGTCTCGCTTTTGATGATTTCTGGGGCTTAACGTCCGAAAACCAGGCAAGGATTATGATAGACACCGTAGTGGAGATCTCGGGAAATTTTGACCACCTGGGGTTCTTTAACGTGCTGTGACATCGCACCGCACACGGGCCTCAACATTTCGCCTACATCGAAATGCAGCCGCCGCGGCCGGGATTCGATCCCGCAACCCTCGGATCAGCAGCCGAATACCATATATACTAGACCACCGTGGCAGGGCTTACGAGTCCTTTATGTTACTTCTTAACTGCATACGCCGTCATTTACAAAAGCAGCACTTATTAACGTATTGAAGATACAAGCAATACCTAAGTAACCGAATTTGCTGAGTGTGTCATGAGAATAGCAGTAGTATTCAAAAATCTCATGACTAATTTACTCAAGGTGGGCCTATTTATATGCATATGTATCTTTTGGTATGTCGGATTTATTGAAATCCATCCATGACTTCAATTTGACACATAAAGTGGAGGATGCATTTTTGGAACTTGTTTATCAAGCCGAACAGCTTTTATATGGCCTCAAAAGCTGCATCGATGTTTGTTCTAAGATTTTTTGGCGAAACAATTTACGTCGAGCTACAAGACATTATCATGCAAATAAATGTACTGCGTACGAACGACCCGAATCAATTGTGAGGCAGTCCATATTCATCAAAATGCATCTGAAATGGCAGTCAAAGGAGCAAACCTTGAGTGACATCTGCCCACCTTTAATATTTTACCTTAATTGCGGCTTCATGATTCCGGTCCTTTTGTTCGGCGGCACCTGCCTGTGTCACCAAGGGCGTCATTCTTTTTTTTTTCTTCTTTCAGCTATCGTCGTTTATAAAACGCTAGCGCACGGGTTCACGCTGAACACGCGGGCGTCCGCTGCAGCGCGACGTGCGAGACACTGTAGCAGACACCCGGAACAGGAAGATGAGGTGCAGCGAGGATCGATTCGCGATTATAACATAAACTCGACACCAGACGCTTTCATTGCGGTGAGGCTACCATGTGACCACACATTTTCTTTTGTTGTCGTTC
The DNA here is from genome assembly GCA_013339685.2 of Hyalomma asiaticum. Taxonomy (NCBI): domain Eukaryota; kingdom Metazoa; phylum Arthropoda; class Arachnida; order Ixodida; family Ixodidae; genus Hyalomma; species Hyalomma asiaticum. Next base: position 139,404,901 of record CM023484.1, on the reverse strand, counting down.
CGTCTGCTTTCGCGTTTCCTCCTTGCCCTCAATAGTGTCTAATGGGTTAAATGCGCACCATTCCTATCGCATGCCTTGTCGCTAAGAGATTTCGTAGCTAAGAATATCGTCCGTAAGAGAAAGCTTTGTGAATCCGGCCCCTGTTTATTTGGCGAACGTGTG